>CAEFZY010012740.1:0-160967 GCA_903066815.1 Brachyrhaphis roseni
CAGTAATCTAACTAAGTTACTTTTTCAAGGAGTAATCAGTAATCTGATTAAAGTTACTTTTTCAAAGTAACTATGCCATCACTGCATTTGACATATGCAGCATTTTTATAACAACGGAAGGCAACATAGTCACTTGACTGTGTGTCGAAATTGAAGGTAGGATTTTTCAAGCTGTTTATTTTAAGTTTTTTTTTCTACACTTACAAGGGGTTGTAATTAGATAAACTAAAAAATATAAAAGCTCGGAGCTCAACATGCGATCCCAAACGTTCTCTCTTCCGTCTTGCCAGGCCGGAGCTGTTCGATTGGAGCGCGGTAGAGAAGAAGACGTCGGCGATCGACAGGCTGGAGCACGCCTTCAGTAAGGCCGAGCAGCACTTGGGCATCGAGAGACTCCTGGACCCCGAAGGTAACCAGCAAACACATCTACTCCCATCACCGGTAAAGGTAGGGAAGATTAGAAGAGGTTTTACCAAACGTGGGGCCTGTTTTGAAGTGGACACAACACTGAGGTGAAAAACACACACCAGGACATCAGTGACATCTATCTTTGCCAGAGTCCCCCAGTTCAATTTGCTCTGTTAATCAAAACTGTCTGGTAGGGATAAGGAGAATAACACTAACCATTTCCTCTTTCTCTTCCGTTCCACTGTTTTCATTCATCTTGTTTTCTTTGGCATCTCCATCTCATTATGTGTTCATTTGGCTGCTCTGCCTCAGATACACCGTGATCTGTCTCTTTCACTTACACCCCTGGTTGACTTGCATGTCCACAGGCTCTTTGCCACCTTTCTTGAGAAAGCGCTCCTTTATACCTGGAGCCTTCTGCTTAAAAAAAAAAAAAAAAGAATAAAAAATCCCTCCTCAGACTTAATTCGGCTACAAGTCTCAGTACAAGCTGGCTGACTGACACATACTCAATGCTGTGGAAGATAATAAGCAGTCTAAACAATGGCCTCCAGTGAATCATGAGAAAAATGGGGAGGGGAAGTGACTGAAGCGGCTGAAGGACAGTCTAAATTATGCAGCCTGTAAGATCGCTCAGTGGTGGGCATACGCTTGGATTGTTTTTAAGCTCCATCTTCACAGTTGTTTGCTTTCTTCAAGGCGATTTTGCTCATTATGACCCGAACAAACAATTTTGTTTCAGTCGGTCTTTTATTTAGACTAAAGCAAATACTCCATGGAATCGCTTTAGTGGAGTTGAGTTTATTTGCATTGCGCATTTCAGCAGCGAAGTAAAAACAGTTATGAAACGGAAAGAAACATTACCTTCCATCATCAAAATCCTCAAGAATAATCATCATCAAATATATATAAAATTAAGGCTGCTAATCAGGTGGGAACTCAGTGTTTCAGCAGTTTTGCAGTTTTCTGGAAGTTTGTTCCATATCAGCGGAGGATAGTAATTTCATGTCCTTTTTAAAAATCAAGGTACTGTTACTTAATTATATTAACAGCCTAATAGCATTGTAACAGAAAGGGTTGATTTCTTTCTCTCCACAAACTTCTAGATATCTCTCAGCAACATGTGGGGGAGAGGAAGAGGAGAAAACTTTGGATTTGTCACATTAAGAGTGATTTTTCTTTATTTTTTCTTTATTTTTTTGCGCTCTGTGCTCCGTAGATGTGGCCGTCTCGCACCCCGACAAGAAGAGCATCATCATGTACGTGACATCGCTCTTCCGGGTTCTCCCCCAAAGTGTTTCCATGGAGGCCATCCAGGAAGTGGAGTCGCTGCCGTCGGCGACCACAGCCGGCGTCTCCCGCGTGGCAACGGAGGAACATTATCAGATCCAGACCCAGCAGCGCTTCTCTCAGCAGGTTGGAAACCCGCGTTTACACACACTCAGTGTTTCGTGCCTGATTGCATTTGTGGGAGAAAAATTCCTGAAAATATTCTGTGGACGGACGAGACAAAGGTAGAACTTGTTGTCCTGTTACATTTGGTGTAAAACATAGTGTTTCAGAAAAAAAAAAAATCTTAAGAAAAGCATTTGACAACTAGTTGATGGTCAAAGTTCCCTCTACGGTGATGTAAAGATTTATAGTATGACAAAACACAAAATTAGAAACAAATTTAACAACTGTGATTGTAGTTATACAGCTGGACTGATTCTAATAAGGTTTAAATAATAATGTGTTGTCAAGATGTGTTTCATTCTTGCTTCTTTTAAACTAAAACTTGAAGTCATTAATTTTGTAAAACTACATTAATCTACATTCATTTAAAAAAAAAATGTAATTACAGTAGTTCAGAACATTACTAATCTCAGATTAAAGATCACTAAACAATTTTTTGTCGACCTTGTTAACTGGCTGGACTTTGCTTGATCTGAAGATAATTCAAAGACAACTCTGTGAAGAAGTGCTAGTTGCTATGGAGACTCACGTTTTTCCACAGGACAGTTGAATAGAAATAAAAAAGTTAGACCAAAGAAACATTCAATGTGCAAAACTGCAAAATCTTATTTTTGAAAGAAAACAAACAAACAAAAAAAAAGACACGTTGATCCATCTGGTTGTCACAGTTGTGAATTCTTCTGTAGAGCGGGATCGTATGCAGGAGTGTTTCCTGACAGCTTAAAGGGACCTTTCACTTCTTCTAGCTTTAAACTAAAATGTTAGAGCTGAAATTTCATGGCAGTGAGTTAGTTTTGCTGTGTGCACTCAGGGATGACACACTTTTCCTCTTCCCAATCACTCTCATACCTCAAGGCATTTCTTCTGTCATGTTTCTGGACAGTGGGAGGAAACTGGAGTACCAGGAGTTAACCCATGAATACACAGGGAGGACATCCAGCCTCATGCAGAAAGAATCCATCTTATGTCTAATCATTGTTCCATCATGCAGCCCCAATTTTAAAGTGTTGACTCAAATTTACAGTTGAATTTGACTAGGCCATTATAATACAAACATGATGCGTTGATTTAAAGGAGTCATTCTCAAGCCTTTTTAAGCAGATTCTTTATTGGTAAGAGCCACGATTTCTGATTTCTGGATTAAACAGGATAGCTAAATATTTAGCTTTCTTACTAAACTAAATATATAGGTTTTTAGCTAAATATTTAGGTTGCTAGTTAAATATTTGGATTGCTAGCTAAATATGTAGGTCCAATTAAATATTTAGCTTAGAAGCAATATTTACCTTGCCTATTTTGAAAGTGGAATATCAAAATAAAAGCTTGGTTTTGTGTATCTCTATATAAACTTCTGAATCTCTTCAGTAATTGCTCAAGCGATGTTTTTTTTATATTATCATCAATTCTTCTTTTATCAACTTATCCAACATGTTAGTTGAAAACAGGAAATGCCAGGTTGGAACACTTCCTGTTTATGTTTAATTCAATCTTAAGTTACTTTAGAGAAACTTAAAAAGTTTAAGACTTCATGTTTATTCATTTGAAAGAGAAAATGATCTGTATCACATTGAATCAATCTTTTGTCTTCATAAAAACTGTCAAATTATATAAAACACCAGATGAATAAATATCCGACTTTCCAGAAGCTCATCAAAGTAACGCCTCTGGAAATGGATGCTGTAATCAAAGCTAAAGGCGATCCAACTAAATATAGTTTTAAATAGAATGAATCTATGGCTAACATTTTCATTTTAAATCTTTTCATCAGAACAGTAAAATCATAGTTTAGAAACAGAGGAAATCTCATAGCTGAGCTCCAGTTGAGAGCTTGTTAATTTTCCCCTCTGCACTTCTTCTCCCAAGCAGTTTCTGTCTGAAGTAGAGATCAGTGTTTTTGCGCAATTCATCTTTCTGACTGTAGGGGCTCATTAGCTTTATATCCCCGCTCTTATTTAGCTCGCAAATAAATTACACCACACTCAAGCTCACATACGAATGCAAATCTCAGTAGGATCGCATTACATTTGGGATTGTAACGTGACAAAACATGCACAGACCCTGTACCTTGCCGCGCTTTTACAGCGGCGCTTTAATTTTGTGTCGGCCTTAATTGCCAACCATCTGTACGTTGGTTCAGTCATCCGTTTCGCAGCCACGATTTCAGGTAGCAGTCTCGGCGGTGGGGAGGTTACCAGATGTTCTCCCCGCTTGCCGTAATTTCCTCCAGCTCGCTCCGAGGAACAGGCGGCGTGCTGAAGGAACGGGCTTCAACCGCCGTTCGTTCAGCCTGCAAACGCATGGCCTCGGAAATGAAAACCGACGTGCGATTCGACACAGAACCAGAGATTAAAATGCTGTAAAACAGAGAGAAGAAAAAATCTGCTCCCACAAGTGACATCTGCTCTCACCTTTCAAGCTCAGTTAGGCAGAGGTCAGCGGCCAATCACAGCAGATTGGGGTGAAATTACTGAAATAACTCTGCTGATAATATCCTCTCACTGCAGCAGCCACATTGGATTCAGTATTTGAGAGCAGAAAGAATAAACCTGGATGATGAGGATTATGAAGAGTTAGCTGAAGCAGACCAAAAAAAAAATCTACAAGAAACAAGCAAGATGACAATAAAATAAGAGATACAGACGGTGAAAGCAGGTCCTGACAGGAGCTATTATCTCCCTCCTCCATCATCTGTCACCAACAACAGAACTTCTACCTTTTCCTCACATTAATATTATACTAACACCACCTGGGGCTCAGCGGGGTGAAGGACCTTAACTTTTCATGAAGGAACAAAAATAACTTGATTGAAACTTGGTGATGATTACCTAAATCTGGTGAAATGCACCGAATCCCCACACACACACACACACACACACGCACTCCGATCCATCCATCTGATGCCCGGGGCAGGTAGAGAGGAAAAGGAAAGCTTGATGTTATTTTCAGGGGAACATTTGATCCAGGGGTTAGCTGCTCTCCAGCTGCTTCCTCATTGGGCAGAGTGACAATCCTGGAAAGAACAAGTGAGGAAACCAACGTCTCCTTCAAAAAACTTCCTAAGCCTGGTGGTTCATTCATCCAGCGGCCCGTTGCGTTTTTGAGTTTAAAAAATGTCTAAAGACGACATGAAATTTGAAAATACCGCTTGATAATTATGTCTTACTAAAAGATTGGAAAACAGCTGGAAAGTGACAAATTCATGTTTTATAGTGTGTGATGGAAGGTTTCAAAAAACAAAATCTGTTACAAAAGAGCTGAGACTGAAACAGGAGAGACTGGTTAAAATGAAAGCAGATTCATGTTAGAAAGGCCCAGTCAAAGGCGCTTCTACATTTACTAATGTATCCTTTATAGCTTATACTTCATTTGTTTAAAAATAAAATAAAAATAAATAACACATAAGTTTATGGTTGTCAGTAGGGGAAAAGGGCAAAAAAAAAAAAAAAGTTTTTGCAAGATTCTGTTTTTGTTGAGTCCAGGTAAGAGCTGACATCTGCACAGTTTGACTCCAGCAGAGATGTGAAGGTCTGAACCAAACATGCCCTCTTGGTTCTGGGCAGAAGTTTTCCACTGATGGAACTTATAGATTTTTCTTTTTTATTTATTTTTTTTTTATGTTGTTATTCTTCAGACTTTCTGAAAGCCTGATTGCTGTCAAGATGTATTTACTAAGCAAGTAAACACTGACATATAATTTATTAAAGTATAAAATTGCCTCTAATTTTATGCACTTAGTTGCCAACAACAGTCTGTTACATAATTTGTTCCATTATTACATTTATAAAACACAGTTTGGCAGAGAGATGTTTTTACTGGAACAAGTAGATATATGGTGTGAGCCAAAGGCCAAACTTTTCCGTGCAATTTGTCCTTCATTTATATTTTTGAAGTCAACTACATTTTTGTTTTTATTTATCTGGCTTCTGAAGTTCCTTTAGGACAGGGCGGGGGGGGGGGGTTCTCAGTATTTGTCCAAACAGAGGTTCAGCAACTTTTAAGCTTTTCCAACGCCTGAAAGTGTCGAATCAGCGTGTAGAAACCAACTGAGGTGGCACTTTGAACACGGTCTCGTGGTCATTTCTCAGCAAAAACCCCCTAAGCAAATCCATTACCATAAATGCATTTAGACTTTGGGAACAGTTCTGAATGAGCTAAACCCTGACCACACTCCATATTGTGTATTAAACACTTTTCTTTCTTTTTTTTGGTTTAAAAGAAATGCCCAAGTGACTGAGGGTGAAACTTAAGAGTCACTGAATGGCCTCCGTAAAAATGGTTCTGAAGAAGAGCTTCACTTGCTTTGACTGTGCCACTGTTCCCATTATATAACACTGTGTCTCTGTACCTGTCTGTATTGTCTGCATCTAAAGCTGGGTTTCCATCCAAAGACTTTCTCAGAAATGTGAAAGACATAATGCGCCGCACTGTTAAAGAAAAAAAGTTTTAATAAATGTAAATAATTTTCCAAGCCCTTTGTTTTTCCTACACATGGCAGATTTTTTAGCTAGATTCAATCTTTTACTTTAAGGACATGTTTATTCCCATCTTAATCTTAAATTAACAACCAGTTTATTTTTTTATTTATATCAACCTATTAAATCACAGGAAAAGCTAATTGGATTTAATTCACTATCATTTTCAGTCAAAAATCAGTAAATCTCACATCAAACTAAACCAGTTCAAATAATTCAGGCACAACTTACCAGTTTTACTTGACTTAAATCGTCCCTGTTTGTTTCTGAACGTCCCAAAAGATTAGTTTGACATTTGGATGGAAACTTTTTGCTTCACTTTCTCCTGCATCTTTTTTTTTTTTTGCCACTTTCTCTTTCTGCATCCTGCTTCCCCTCCCTCTCCTCTCCACCCTGTTTATTTTCTGCTTTTCACTCCTCTGTGTATTGTGGCTGTTGGGATTGTTTGCACACTGTTTTACATTCTTCTGCCTCTATCTGTCCTTTCTTTATCTTGCCTCTTTGCCAACTCTTCCAACCTTTCTGTCTATCTCTGTCTTCTCCTCCTCCTTCTTTTTCTTCTTCTTCTTCTCTGTCTTTGCCTCTCAGATCACAGTGAGTGTGGCTCAGGGGCGCGTGCGGAGCCCCTCCTCTCAGCCTCGCTATAAAAGCTATGCCTACACCCAGGCTGCATATGTCAAGTCGCCAGAGCAAAAGAGGAGACGTTTTACTGAGCAGGTCCGTGTCTCGCAGTTCTAACGCTTCAACGCTAACATTTGTCTGTCTGTGTTTTGGCTGAACATCTGTTTCTTTGTTTGTTTGTTTGTTTTTTGCTGCCATTAACAAATGTCTATAAAAACTTGTCTGGGAATATATTTGGAAACTTGTAGCTTATTGAAATCACAATTAAAATGTTCATTATATGGTTGTAATTCAATTACGTTCAATTTAAAAATCTTGTAACTCATATTAATTCAAAATTCTTCAATTAGTTATTGTTGATGCTCACAGATTCTGCATTAAATCATGTTTAAATTTATCGACACGTTGTGACAGTGAAGAAAAAACTAAAACTAATAATCCTGACATTACTGACGGTTTCGACATTTTTCAAGCATTAGTTGGAATTTATCGTCAAAAATTCTTGTCAGAATTTTATCACGATAATCAATCAGTCAAGTTTATTTGTATAACGCATTTCAGCAACAAGTGTTTTACATCATGAAAATACAAAAAAAGATACAGTTGACAAGTGAGAAAACCGTTTTGATGAGTGCCATCATCAAAATCATCAACACACGTCAACTATGTTGGTCAGCTTTTCATTTATTTTGATTCAAAAGCAACTCTAAACAGCCGGGGTTTTAGTCCACATTTCAACCAACTCAAGAGTTTTGCAGTTTTCTGCAAGTTTTCCTGATTCCTCTTCCCTAAAATAAAAGGAGTCCTGATTGTGTTGGGATCCAAAAAAGAAAAAAAAAGATTGATTAGAGAGTAATTTCTTTCAGTCATTTTTTGCTGTTGTTCATTTTGATGTTTTTGATCTGAAGCTAATGAAAACCCAAAATTGTGCCTGAGCACATGGACATGATGTTCAGGTTCTGAACTCGACACTCGGTTGGGGCTCCTTTTGCGTGATTTCCTGACCAGTAGATTATTCCAACACCAGCAGGGACGCCATGGTGCCAAAGGCCATCATTGATTTTGGAAAGTGGAGGGAACACCCTGAACCTGAAGTAGCTTCCTTTCTGTGCCTCTCCACTCTTCCTCCAGACTTCTGGATCTTTATTTCCAAATTAAGTCCAAATTTTACCAAATTGTTTTCCTTTCCACTTTCACTTCTTCAGCAGCGACCATCTGTGACTCTCTCTCCTACTGGAGGGCGTCAATGACTGTTGGCAAGGCAACCGTCAAGTGGGCAGTGATTGTCAGCCACTTTCTGATAAACTGGATCTTGGGTTTTCATTTTTACATATGTAATGATTTCCCTGATTAAGTTCAATTACTAATTCTTTTTTTTAGTAATATAGTTGGAAGTACACGTATATTTGAAAATATGTTAATTTAATTTGATGTGGTGGACATTTTCTGCTGCTCTGCTGATCTTTAAGTTTGAAAACCAAACATGGGAATTCTTAGTTTCCTTTTAATACTGTGGATTGGAATGTGAAACTCTTCAAGTTTTCATTCATTTAGGATTATAACTTACATGTAGTGAAAATGTATTATAATTCATTGCATTAAATCAACAGTACATAGAGCGCAAACACTACAGACAAGGTGTGAGATTGGGAGTGTGAGAGAGGAACAGTTGTTGAAGCTGAACTTGCCACCTTTCCTTCTCTTCATTTGTTCTCTCCTACATTCTGGTCATGTTCCCTGCATTTTGTCCCTCTAATGTCTCCCCGTCTCCTCCACATTCACCTAATGTCTGTTTTCTCGCCCCATCTCCTCCTTTCCCTTTGTTTCCTGTCGCGTGTTTTCCTCCGTTCATCAGTTCCTGACCCGCAGCCAGGAGGAGCTTCAGCGGGGCCTCAGTCCTCTGCCTCCTGGATCCACCAGCCTGGAAAGCTACCAGGCTTCACTGGAGGAGGTAAAAAAATTAAATAAATAAAAAACTGTAGCAACTCTCTCATGTCATGTTTGGTTTCTGTGCACATAAACTCATAGGGATATAGTTTCATCGTAGAGATTGAATGGTTTGCATTTTAGGCTTTGAGAATTGAGATTTCAACCAACTTTAGCAGCATTAACATGAAGCCTGCATTGTTATCTATCCCTTTTTAGCTTTACAAGATGTTCTACTGTTATCCCATCATCAAAAATATACCTGCAGTGTTGCTTTAATTCTTTCATGCATGTTTGAATAACCCTATCACATACCGTCTTGATAAAAATTTAGTTTGTGACAAAATGTGACTAACTTCATGGTGTGGGAATATCTTTGCCGTGTTGTAAAAAAAGAGTTGTAATTTTAAAACAACAGGAAACTGCTGAGTGTAACATAAATGCAAACGTTCCTCTTATTCCTTAAGTAACTTGTTGAGCTCTGCTTCCTACAGGTGTTGACGTGGCTGCTGTCGGCAGAGGACGGCCTCCACGGCCAGCCCCCCATCTCCACCCATGTGGAGGAGGTGAAGGAGCAGTTCCACACGCATGAGGTAGGCGGAGCAAGAGAGGAGCCAAACCCTTAATTGAGCTTATTCAATCGATTGGAAGTACTTGTGATATATCACCCGCTCTCTCTTCACCAGGGCTACATGGCGGAGCTGACCACCCATCAGGGCAGCGTCGGCCGCGTCCTGCGGGCCGGCGCCGCCCTGCTGGCGGAGGGGAACCTCAGTGAGGACGAGGACTCTGAGGTCAGGGAGCAGATGAACCTCCTGAACTCCCGCTGGGAACACCTGAGAGTAGCAAGCATGGAGAGACAGAACAGGTCTGACTCTTAGTATATATTCCCACAAGCTGAATGGTTAAGCCTTAATAATCAAGAATTGTTTATTTTAGGAGGTAAAAATGCCGCTCTATTATTCCTCACTGCAAATATCTTGAAAACGACGGCGCTTTACTAATTTTTCATCTCACCAGGACTTTGACAGTTTCACTTCTTGAAACTTCTTCTTTTTGTTTGTGCTCACAGTCTGCTCATTCACGACAAGAGGAGGTTACATTTTCTTTTTACGTTCTCACAAAATTGGTCCTTCAGCCACACATATCCGTTTTCTTTGAAACTTCCTCCACGCTCAGATATTGGTGAGCAAATGAATACATGTAGGGTTTTCAATGTCTTTTCTGCTGAACTATCAGTAAATGGACAATTAATTTATCACTTATATAAACATTTCACAGCGGATTGCCGAAATGAGTTGGCCAACAACAAGGACCGAGGTTTTCAATAGAAGTAAACTATTATATGATCTCCCTTTGAAACCTAAAGGAGATCATACAGGTCTCAAAAATATTTCAGTTCAGAGACCGAAGTCATATTATTGTGTTTTAAACATTTAAAGTTCCAAATATAACCATCAAACAAGAACTAAGCGAGAACTAAAGTGGTTATAGTGATCTTCTGTCTCAATCTACTTGCACTCACTCATCTCAGTCTTGTCCAAAATATGAATCAATCCCTGCTGGACCAGTCTAAAAATAATAAAAACTCATGTTGTATTTTCTTAAGTAATTGATTTGTAATAGGTTTATTCAAGTATCCAGACTTTAACAATATTTCCCAATCGCCCACCTCGCCTGTGTTTGTTGGTATTATCCCAGAAACATGTTGGTGCGTTGCAACTTGACATCACGCTTGCAAAATCCAAACTCTGAACTGTTCGCCGACAATGACTAACATTGGTTTTAGCTGTCATTTGACAACATGCTAATTCTTAAATGTAAAGTATAAAATAAAGAGATGCAGTGCTTTGCTACTAATTATCAACAGTACAACCTCTCTGACAAGGTTCAAGGGTATCCCATTTCACAAGTCATTGAAAAGTTTTAATTAAAAAAAGTTGCAAGGGAGAGGAGAGTAGGTCAGCTACGCTAGCTTGACTTTGATCATCTTAACATGTAGATATGCTGTGGAACTTGGTGTGCTTTGGTTCAATCTTGGGGTTATTTATATTGACAGCTGGTTACAGTAGGGGAATCCAGTTGTGCAATTTATTCACATAAAAGGTCTTTTATGTTAGAAACTCTTTTCCCATGACTACATATCACTATCAGCTGTAGCACTAGCTTTTGGTCATTTTACTTATTTACATCTTTTTCAATTGGATGTTGGTGACAATTTGATTCAGTGCTTTATCTGCTGGCAGCACACCCGCACTAAAGGGTAAATATATATATAGTATTTCTTAGTGAAATTGAGGCCTATCCTTTCCTTTTGGATGATTAAAATGTTCACCTTTGAAGGACCTTTTTAAAAGCTGACATTTGTAACTTGTCACAAACAGTAAATGAAAGTGGAATATCAGCACTGCTGAGTCAACACAAATAAATCTTCCTTCAGCTTGTAAGAAGCACACTCAGTGGAAGTACGTGTGGACGTATTTAAAGGAGTCCACGACTGTGAAGCGGGAGGAAGCGGCTGCAGTTCAATCTCAGTATAGATTTAATCTCAGAGATTTCATAGTGAGCATTAGTGGACATTTTGCAGATCAGGGAACAGATTGGTTTGGGATGAAGTGCAGAAGTTGAAAGATAAGTTTGGTTGTAAGCAGAGTTGTATCTCAAGCTTTTATGATCTCGCAGAAAGCAAATGAACAAAAGTCCAAACATTTTGTCACTTTGGCCAAAATCGTCAAGTTAAAAAAAAAAAAAACAGAAAAAAGAAAATACTGTGATTTTATTATTTTTTTTTATGTATTTATTATTACTTATTATTCTCAACAATAAATTAACCTGCAACACATTAAACAAGTTGTCAGATTTTTATTGTTTTGTTGGAAAAGGATGTGTAAATTTATATTCGCGGGTTTATCTCACTTTGCAAATTTTGAACATTTGCGACTGTAAAAAACAATTTTTGTCACTTTTACTAAAAAGTATATAGCTGGACAAGTTTAATAAATTCATTAAAGTCATTTCTTGGTGTATAAAAGCCTGCTGATTAGATGTGTTCCTCACAAAAAAGAAGTTGCTGACCTGGTGCATATAAATACTTCATTTGAGGAAAGTAATCAAATGTCTCTCAGAATAGAGATCATTTTGGTCCTATTTAACTAACCTTAAACAAGAAGAATTTATATTTATGTATGTTGGAGGTTATGTTTCTTTTCTTTTTTTTCCCCCAGCTGTTTGTCCGAACACACCAGAAATTCAAAGCTGTGATAAAAAGAGTTTGAGCCCATGTTGGCTTCACATGCCTTCTCTCCCATCTTACTTTCACAGTTAATGAAGATCTTTACTGCGGCTCACATCGATGAGTACAAAGAGCTGCACTCTTTCTAATTATAGTGAATCCAAGATTAACTGACACGGAGCCAAATTTAATTAAACAGTTCTGCTATCGTCGTCGATAATCTTGTTGACTCGAGCGCAGAGATAAGCAGACACGACCCCCTTGGTGAATGGGGTCTGAATAATAATGATAATAATGGTAATAATTACCTGAAATCTCTGCTTCGACGTTAAAACCCGCCATCTGTCGGATGTCCAAGCCGCTCCTCAGGAAGACTGCTTTGGGGATACCGAGCCCAGCCGCGTGACTGACAGGCTTCTGATTTGTTTCCGTCCCAGACTCCATGACGTCCTGATGGAGCTGCAGAACAAGCAGCTGCAGCAGCTCACCGAGTGGCTGGACGTCACAGAGGCTCGCATCAACAAGATCAGCGCTCAGCCGCTCGGTCCCGACCTGGAGGACATCAAGCACCAAGTGGAGGAGCACAAGGTGAGCATCACCTGGTCCCACTTTCACCTTCAATACGTGTTTCCACACGTTCATATAAGAGAGAAACACAAAGATAAGATGGGGTAATCCTTTATTAGTCCCACAAGTGGGAAATGTAAGCTGACGCAGCAGAATGTGGACAGAACAAAAGAGTGAAAGAAATGTTAAAACACCATATAGGCCATATAGACTAATCTAGAAATACAAATATGAAAATATCTGAAAATTGATCAAAAATACAGATGTGTATGTATTAATATATATTCATACACACACACACACAAGTATACATTTACAAAATATACACACGCAAACACACTAGGCCTGTCATGATAAATTTTGCTGAACAATACATTGTTCCAGAAGTTATTGTGATAGACAATAATATTGTTGGTTTGAGACCATTTTCAAGTGATACATTGTTAATGACATCATTTAAATTCTATTGAACATTTAACACTGGAACTGGAAGACATTTTAAATATCAAAAATAAATAAACAAAACAACAAATAAAATGAATTCTGAAGCCTCTGTAAGCAAAATGATCCTTCAAAAGAAAACAAAAGGGCCAGTTGAGACCAAAACACCAGACTGAAGACTTTTATCATTCAGTTTTAGAGAGAAAAGAGAAAAAACATAAATCATACAAATGGAAATTATTCAGCTCATTTTAATTCATCATGTGATTAATTGATTTATTCTTTATTGCGACATGCCTAACACACACATACATGTAGACACACACACATGCACTTAGAAGTGCACACTCACACACACTCAAACACATATATGAAAATGTACAAAGAAATATGTTGAGATAAATCACAACAGAGTTTTGGCAAATAATAAAAACATATTTAGATAAAAGTATATACTGTAGCTTTAATAAAGCTGCTGACTGTTGTTGATTGTAAGCTTGAAAAATGCATCTGAATTAAAGATGTTGTAAAATATTAGGAGAACCTAAGAAAAAAAATTGGATCTCCATATATTTCTGTGCTCTTAATAACAGACATGGAGCCAAGATAACATGTAGCCTGCAGTGCTGGTAGGTAATATTTCCGTCTCAGGAACGAAGTTTCTGGCTTCTGGCATTGAAACTATTTGTTTAGAATTTCTTAATGACTTCCTGACCTTAAGCTGAATAAAAAACAAATGTAAGGAATATTACAGACACAAGGAGCCTGAGTGAATAATTAGCCAACACTTGGAGACCAGACATAGTGGTATTAATGATGCATAGCAGTGACAATACGTCTGCAAAATACTGTGCCTATATATTTTGAATAGCAACAACTCACTGCCGTCCACTTTGTTTATTCCAATAAAAAGCAGCCTTTTCTTTCTTCTCCGTTATCTACCTCGTTTTTCTCGGCTTGTTTTCTTTACTCTAATTTAAAGATTGATTGGTTGCCAAATTATTTTATCATCACAGAACTGTGTTTGCTTTTTAATTTGACTGTGATTTTTTTTAGGGTTCAAAACCGTTGCAGCAGGGGCTCTTGGCTGTTCGTATTTTCACTTTGTTAAGCGTGGCCGTGTTTTTAAAAAAGTTCCATCATCTCCGCTCTAATCGCAGCGTGAGGCTGAGCTCTCCAGCTGTGTTAAATGGATTTATCTGGCGCTTTCACATGCCTTTTGAAACCTACGCTTCAAATTAGCCTTCTGTGTGTAGAAGCGGTTGGTGTTGAACTGTCACTTAATATACATTTTTCCATATTAGTTTTTTGTTTTTTCCAAAGTGTTCTCAGCGTACTAATTGTGAAATAACAGCAGCCAAATTGAAAAGGACAATTACTCAATGTCATTAGATATTAAATTTACTGCTTAGTGCAACACAATGTTCTTTGGCTTCAGGTTGTGAATCTAAGTAAGATTTATTTGTTGACAGAAGGATCATTAAACAGTTTTTTTTTGTTTTGTTTTGTTTTTTGCCTTGGAGAGTTATTAGCTAAACATTTAATTCAGCTTCTTAAGTAGATATAATATAAGAGGCAAATTAAAGACAAGATGTAACATAAACCAAACAAATTTGTTGAGGCTTTTGAAAATAAATCAAGTTAAGAGCTATTAAAGTTATCCCTGCTCCGTATTGAATGGCTGCTGATCCTCCAGGCTGCTGGTTCAACTTCTTACCTCTAGAAATCAATAATTATTTCCTGTTCATGTCATCTAAATATCATACCGGATTGTTGTTTCTGCACTAGCCTGCTTGCTATTTTAAGTTCCGCCCTGTGCATAAATTTATCATTCTCATGAACGAATACCACTGCTGTGGCACCATCTGCAAATTTAATAAGATTTCGCTCATGTGTGGATTTAAAGTTCTGTGTTAGCTGCATGAACAGCAAGAGACTAAGCACACAGCCCTGAGGCACCCCAGTGCTTAACATGACAGGTTTGTTTTTGTCTGCTAATGACATTTTTTTGATCATCTGAAACATTCGACTGTGTCAGCATCGCAGAATAGTGGAAAACTCCAAAAGCGCAAATGCATTCACAGCTCTGTAACTCTTCTCAGATGAAAATGCAGCATTGTAAAACTTTGCATTCCATTTTCTATGTGTGTTTTCTGTCTGTTTTGCAGCTGCTCCAGGAGGACTTGGAGTTGGAGCAGGTGAGGGTGAATTCTCTGACCCATATGGTGGTGGTTGTCGACGAGAACACCGGAGACAGCGCGACCGCCGCCTTGGAGAGCAAACTCCAGGTGAGTAAACACAAGCACTTAGTAAAGAATCCGTCCTCAGGTTCCTCTAATGTGACGTAAATGTAATGGATGAAAACAGAGCTAGAACCACCGGATTGATTTGTTTCAAAGTGTGGATCAGTGTTAATAGAAGAACAGAAAACATTGCACAATGCTGCTTACGTGTTAGTGTACTAAAACAAAATATTGGTAAGAATTGTACTTGTTATATATATTTTGCACATTTGAAAACAAAGTTGACCTAAATGTTTCAGAAGATTTCTATAGTGACCCCAGCAGACTAACCAGCTGTATTTTGTTTTTTACAAAAGGAAAACTTGGTAGAAAATATTTCTAAATAGATATTACCAGCAAGATTGCAGACTGGAGTAATGTACATTTTTGTTTATCTTCACTTTTGACCCTGATGTTTCACTTCAGCACCCTGCAATATCCTACACAGCACAAAGAATAAGACAGGATTATGCTACAACTCCAGCTATTAATTTTCACATCAGTTTGTTGCTGCTTCTATAATTGGAGCCCGATGCCTGGGTTGAAGTACCGTCACACAGATGGCTGTCTTTGTTCAGGCTTGGCTTCTTCAAGCCGGTTGCTGTCAGATTTATTAAATGGGTTATTGTTGCAGCACTGTTGACTCACAGAGAAATTGTTTTGTTTTGTTGCATCTTGTTTTGTTTTTTTTCTTTTTGTTTCTTTTGTTTGTTGGAGTACAATCACAGAGCTTCAAGACTAGGAAATACATTTGTGTTGAAGTAGGTTTTGATACCATAATTCTATACTTAAATTTGAGTGTAGTGATGGACCTGAACCTTCACAGACAAATAAAGACAGTAACAAAGTCAGCCTCCTATCATGGGAAAAACATTTCCAGGATTAAAGGACTATATAATAAGATAAGATAATCTCTAAGCCCCAATAAGATCTCGATAAACTCAACGATGCGTACTTAAATCATCTTGTTCATTTTGCGTCCTTAGAGTCAGAACCAAACATGGAGAAGCAGCATTCAGTTTTTATGCTCCACTAATCTAGAAACAAACTTTGAGAAAACTGCAAAGCTGCTGAAACACTAAATTCCTTCAACTCGACGATATTTGAGGTTGCATTTGATTAATAAAAAGTGAAAAATCGATTAATTCTTGTCCGGATTACAACTTTTCATTACTTAATTTTTTTGACTATAACGTCTTTTTTATTTGTTTTATCATGTAAACTACTTTGAACTACTTTGTTGTTGAAAATTGTAGGTCAAATAAACTACAGACACTATCAATAGTAGTACAATCTGCGTTATGTTTAACATATTTGACAAATCTAGAAATTAATTCTCTAACTTGGTCATCCTACAGCTGGATAGAAACAAAAAGTGACATTTTCTTTTGAAGTGGGATAGTAAAAGTTGGTGTTGTACATGAGCACCAGTTTTGCAACATTTTAAGTGACAAAAGAACAGGAAAAATGGCATTGTGTTAGAACCAGTGTTCTGCATGTCCAGTGTTTGTTTTGTTTTGTTTCTTTTCCCCCTCTGCTCAATATAAACTTTAGAGGAGCAAGAAGCAAAAATCAAACGGCATTTCTGACAGCTTGAAAAAACTCATCTGGCATGTCAAAACGATGAACCAATTACCTTTTGAGGCAACATGATGAAAATTTTACTCTGCCTGGGGGAAAATATCTCAAAGAGAATTTTATTCCAAATATACACTCTGATCGAAGATGTTTGCATGCGTGTGGGCGTGTGTGTGTGTGTGTGTGTGTGGGTGTGTGTGTGTGCAGGTTCTCGGTGACCGCTGGGCAGCGATTTGCAGATGGACAGAAGAGCGCTGGATTCTGCTTCAGGAGATTCTGTTAAAATGGCAGCACTTCACTAACGAACAGGTAGGAGGTGTCTGTAAGCAGTTGTGACATCATTTAGGCAATGTTTTCTTTATATTACTCTATGATTAATGATAATCAGTCAAACAAATCAACTCGAATCTCTCATTTTTACTGGCTTTTAAAGAAAAGTTAAACTCATTAAAAAGTACATTACTACGGTCAACATCTGTTCTGTGCTATTTAAATAAATTCACATTGACAACACTGTAAGGTGTACCAAATAAAGTGGTGTGAGTGAAAATTTGTACAGAGGGGCCTTATGTTTTTGTCTATTTCTTTTGTTTATAAGTCCCAAGAATATCAAAGAATGAAGACACACGGAGTGTATTTGTAATGTAATTACTTATTTTATAGAATATCAAATAATTTCAAACTAAAAAAAATAACTACACCAGTTGAAGTTCAGTTACTTTGAAGTTTACGTCCATGATGAATTCACAGTCACATCTGATCAATTAGAACACGTTTAGATGAGGCTGATTAAAAGTCATAACCATGAAGCAAGTATTAAACATACTTCTTATTAAGTTCACATTTCTGTATCAAATGTATTTTATTGGACTGATATGATATTCCAATTGTAAATATTTCCATTAGTAAGCAGGAAAAGCTTGAAAATGAATTGCGTCATTTAGTGAATTGAGCTACTGAAATAAATGAACTTTTCAAAAAATATTCTAATTTCTTTCATGTAACTGTGTTGGCTGCTTATACAGTTATTTAAAAGAAATATATAATGTTAATGTTGGATATAAATGTAACAACTCAAGTACCTAACTGAAGTCCTTACCATTGATGCAGGTATAAGTACGCAGCTTTAATCATGAATGTTCACACTTGCAGCAATGTCTTTCTTTAATTATCATACTACTGCTAGCTGTAGCGCTGTCAGGTGTAGCTAGTTTGCTAGCACATGTAGAGCTAGTAAAACTTCTTTTCCTAGCTCTACATGTTAATAGACATATATTTGTGTCAAACAGTGACTGGCAATCAGACCCACTGATATTTTATTTTAAAATAGCAAAACTATCTCCCAAAATGAAATGAGAAGAACTTCTCAGCCACAAAAATGTTCATAGTGTAACCTATGAGTAGAAATGCAAAAGAAACATAGATTTGTTTAGGATTTAACTAACAGAGCGTTTTTATTTTTATTTCTTACAAATAGTCTGAAAAATGCTGTAGGGATTTAGGAGCACAACAACATATATTTGTGGTTGTAAACTGACAACCACAAATGTGGAAAAGTTCCAATTAATACTTTTGTAAGGAAAATTCGAAATGAATGAATACATGGAATATATTCTGTTTGCTATTATCAAGGTTTTTTTTATTATTATTCAAACCACTAGTGTCTATTCAGTTTTTGGTGTTGCTTAAAAATGTGCATGAATTGCATTTCCACAGAGCGATCACAGCAAGTCCAACCATTTCTGCATGCGGTGCTGCAATCATGTACCAATCCCAAACTGAATAGGCCTGGAATGACCAAACCTTTCATGGTTAATATGCATCATCTTTGGCAAGAGCAGACTTTGTGAAGAAAGTAAAAAAAAAAAAAATTAATTAAGTGGGTTAAGATATCTGATTTGCTCATGTTTTGTAAGTAATAATTGCAGCGTCTAAGATCACAGCGTCGGATTAAACGTGATTAACAAGTCTGAGTTAATTAAAATTCAAAAAATAGATTTGCATTGCTTAATCGACTTTGTTTTCTGTCCCAGTGACTCATTTTTATCATTTAAAGTGAAATGTGCTTCAGTGTAATCATTTTTTCTGTTCATTAACCCCTTAATAAAATGGCAGGTTGATGTAAAAAATGAGGACATTAAATTCTATGTTTAGAAATCATATAATCTTTTGTTTTTCATCTCTTAAAACCAAAGGGATTTATTTGCACTTAAAGAATGAAAATTAACCTCATTTTATTCAAGAATTAGCAAAGATGTATTTAAAGATCCGACTTTGACTGAGCCTTTTTAAGCTTTTTATTTTCAGCCAATTCCCTGTGGATTTACTGGAATAATTTGGATCACGTTCTGCTTCAGCTTTCTTTTTTTTATACACACACTTCACATTTTTGCACAAGTCCTGCCCCATACAAAGTAGAATTCATGGTGGACCGCAGTCTATTTCATTTAAAATGTCTTCCAGTTTCATGGTTATTCTATTTGTTGAAAATGGTCTCAAAATGACAATATTCTGGTTTATTGCGATAATTTCTGGGACAATCTATCATCCAGCAAAATCTGTTATTGTGACAGGCCTAGTTGTGGTTCACTTTTGGGTGAACTTCCTTCAATATTCTGGGAGTTTTTATGAAGACTTACATGTTTTTTTTTCAGGTTTTATTATCATTTACAATCCTTGAATTTGTCACAAAATTATTCTTAAATATCCAAATGTCCAGTTGCGATACGGTTGTTGGTGTCATTTTTTATCACGACTGCATTAAAAATGCTTTATCTTCTCAGAACCGGTCAGCTTGTCTTTATTTCTTTAATTCTTCCTACTCTTCCTATCTGTTGTTGTCCTTTGCCTTATTTAACGCGCTCACTGATCTTGGTCTAACTTCTCTGTTGACAGTGTTTGTTTGACTCCTGGCTGACTCAAAAGGAGGAGCTGGTTCGCTCCACCAAGACCTCCAACCTCAAAGACCAGGCAGAAGTGGCGACCTGTTTGCGCCGTCTGTCTGTGAGTTTTTCACACCCCGGCATTCGCAACACACCTCCCTAAACGGAACAAATACCTCCCAGACGGGCGGTATCAAATGTTTTTCGTGTTTATTATCAGGCGCTGAAGGGAGAACTAGAGGCCAAGCTTCCCACCATGGATAAGTTGTGCTCTATGAGCCAAGATCTGTTGTTCAGCGTCAAGAACAAAGAAGTCGCCTCCAAACTGGAGGCCAGATTGGATAGCTTTGCTCAGCGATGGGACCGACTGGTCCAAAGTCTGGAGATGAACATCTCCCAGGTAGGTTGGTCAAGCTTTGTATTGGTTGATTTATTATTACACAAAGAAGCAAAGGATTTATTTTTGCATTTTACACAATGATATAAAATAGCATCAATTTACTATTTGGAAGTAAGGTAAGAACCTGTTTAGGTTTTTTTGGACAGTTCGGCCGTTACACTGACATTTCTCAAAGGCTGCCATCATTTTTGAATCCAGTATGTTCAATAACAGAGGTTGAAAGTACAATAAGAACAACTTGGCTGCAATCCATTCAGCCTTACCTGCATAGAAAACACGTTTTCCCTTTTATTTACACCTTCTCTGATTTTGTCTTTTTCTAATAAACATCTGTGACTCTGGAAGTAGCTATCTGCAAGTTTTACTCAAAACGTGCTACAGAAGCCCGAGACAGATCGTGAAGCATTTTGGTAAACTGTTGATTTTAAAAGTGATATACAAATAAATTTGACATTGACCCTACCTAACCCTCATATAAAGACCTTTTGTTGGACCATTTTAGCCTGGAGACTTCCTCTCCCTCCACATCAGATCAGTCTCTCTGGACTCCTTTAATCGATTTAGGTTTTTTTCTCTCTCTCTTTCTGCAGGTGTAGAAGCAAACTTCTGTTCTTCTGTTCTCTTCATCATTCTCATCTTTCTCTCCTTTTTAACTTGTTGCCACACGTCTCTGCTTTTATTTTTGTCTGTTTCGTCTCTATGTCCATTGCACTTCAAAAAAATGCAAGCAAAAAAGTCAGGTGGAGCATTATTTTTATTTATTTATTCATTTTGTTGTTGTTCACTCAATATGCACATTTTACATGTACAGTTGAGTGGCAATAAAGTCTAAAGTCTATATGTATTATACCGAAAGCTGTAACGCTCCACTTGGGAAAGTAAGTTTGGTGACTTACAGAACAAAAGTGGTTTTACTTTTGTAAAGGAGACATAAACAAGTACCACACACACACACACCAAACACACACACACACCTGGACTGAAGAAAAAAAAACATAATTTCTTCTCGTCTGCCCAGCAGCAGCACTTTCCATCCTTCCTTTACTCCATCCTTTTCTCTTTTTTTAATCACTTGTCCATTATAATCAGTCAGATGATTAGCGTATTGACCTCTTCAGGTTGACACCTGGCTGTGATCACCTCCGTTTCCATGGCACCATTGATGTTCCAGTAATTGTACTCAACGTTAAAAGCTCATTAGGCTGTACCTTGGCGAAATAAACACAAACACAGAGACACAAATATGGGGATTTAGATCTTTCCCGTTTCTTCACCTGGCCTTTTTTTCCTCACCCCTATGCAGAACATGTTCACCCATTTCCCCACATTCACATCTACAGCTTCAGGTTTAACTAAAACCACCACTGCTTGGCTTGTTTGCCCAAATAAATTCAAATTTCACCTTCAGCTTTCCTCGGCTGTGGGCACGACCAAGCAGTCTGAGGCGACCCAGTCGGTCACAGCGACCGTTACCAAGGTGACAACCAGGGAGAAGGTGTCGGCTTTGCGCCACACTCGAGAGTCGCCGCCGCCTCAGAAGAAGAGACAAGTGGTGGTGGATTCTGAGCTCAGGAAAAGGTGAGTGTGTGTCCAGACTCCTGTCGTCCAGCAGTTATTATCGGCAAAACATTTTCTAACTTTATGTGACGTGCTCAGTTTCATGCATCCTTTTCTGCTCTCCTATCTCAGCAGGTAGGTGATTATAGTCAAGTCTGGTCCAATATTAGGAAGTAATAAATAGATAATAAGGTATTCGTCCCCCTTTACTATGATGCCCCTAAATAAAATCCAGCTCAGATGTATTTCTGCCTTGTAGCGACTAGTCCATTGCATTCCCATTCATTTTCTTCAAACTTGTTTTCGGCCATATTTGATAGGGATGCATGGTACTAACGGCATGCTATCGGTATCAGCCGACATTATCTGTACAACTTAATATTGGACGACGGCCATTCCATCAAAATAACTCACCGATATAAAAGATTGTGAAATTTGTTTGAGTGTTGTCATTGCCGTTGAGAGACTAAATTTCATGAATAAATTTGACATTAAGCATAATGCAAGTTGAAAGTGTTACATCATTTTCGGTCTCTTTTTTTTTAGCATTTTTCATTTGGCATCAGGCCATATTGACAAAGATAACACGGTATTTTAATTCCACAGTAGAGAAAGCCATATAGTTTCAGTAAGTAGGTATAGGAATATAAAATGTATTGGTATCTGTTATCAACCAAATGTGTTTTGGCATATCAGATAGCAGGCAAAAATTCTATATTGTGCATTCTAATTTTTATATCTATATTTATGGCACTGTTTTAACAACTGAAGTTAACCTGGCTGGCAAACACACAATACTGCCCCTTTAAAAAAATAGTACATGACCAATTTTTTCTTAATACTGTCGGTCAAGATAACGGAGAACAAAAAAGTCTAGCACGACATCTGGTCTCATTATAGACCAGCCCAACATCATTATATTGTAATTTGACTCCACTGCGCCCCCTTGGTTATTCCATCAGCTATATATATTGTACACACACAGCTGGGTAATCTTGCCTGGATCTCAAGATAATTATCAATGGTGCTTTATACAAAAGGTGGAGTATATCAAGATCACTTTTCACCACTGATATATTCTTTTGTTGCTGTCTGAATATTTCTCTTGTTTGCCATTACTTGTCGCTTCAGTTTTTTTGTCTCTTCATAGATGGAACACTAAAGCAGCCTTTCCAGCAAATTGAACATCTGTTTCCGTTTTTTCCTTCTCCTGCATGCGTTGTGCCGTCAGGTTTGACGTGGACTTCACAGAGGTGCACAGCTACATGACCCGCGGCGAGGCCATCCTGCAGAGCCCCGAGTTCTCCGTGTCGCGCAAAGACGGCAGCCTTCAGGAGCTGCACGACAAAGTCCAGGTAAAAAAAAAAAAAAAAAACAGTTTAGTGCTCAATGTGAGAATAATCCCCTACAGATTCTGCTGAGATCTGAGCAGCTGGGAAAGCATTACCCAGCTGGGGCAGGACGAGATTTTACATCTCATTTAGCAGTCGGACCTGGAAGGACTGCTGGAACTCTGATTATGCAACAAGACAGTGTCAAACTTTGTTTTAAAAGTGTTGGTAAAGTGTTGCCCAGTTTAGGTTAATCAGTTATGAATAAAATGTACTTTTAAAAGTTCTAAATCGAAACAGAAAACGACCCAGATCAGAGACAAATGGAAGCAGAAACGACAAAAAAATCTTTAGGGAAGTTTTGAAGTGAGAAATGGAGGACGCTGTCCTCAACTTGGATGTTTGATTGGATCGGATTTACACACTAAAGATGGTGAACAGGTCTCGGATAAGAACGCAGATGGTATCTTACAACACCTCGTAAAAACCGCGCCCCAAATTAGCAAACCTAATGTTCCAAATAGCCAAACATTCCCTTCGCGTGTCAGCCACAAAAACAGGGGGAAGCCGTACTTCATGGAAGGTCTTAAAGACTTTATTTTAGTCACAAAATGAGTTGGCACTTTATGGAGCGCAGAGTGTTAAAACATAAGACTGTCACAACAATAACTGGTATAGATAAGTAAAAAACATGGCTGCTTGGTGTCTATCCACAGTCTGAAGACGATATAGAAGCATCCTGATCCTTAGGATAGCACAATTTGTTATCATGACGGGCCTACGTCCTCTGTGTCGGTCCGTCCTGTAAAATCCCAAGAAAAACATTGAATTCTGTGCTTCTAAGATGAAATCTGAAAGGTTGGAACCCAGCTTTTCCGTCATTAATTACAGCCACCGCTCTGATGTTGAGCCAGTCAGCGTCTCTGTTGTTCTGCTGTTGAGTTCGTCTCTCTCTTCCTCCACAGGCCATAGACCGAGAGCGGCCAGAGAAGTACAGGAAGCTCCAGGAGGCGACGCGCACGGCGCAGACGCTCGTCGAGCAGGGTACCCGCACACTCTCACACAGGCATGCACACCGCCTGTCTGTCCCCATGGCAACGCCTCCACCTGTCCCACTCTCTCCGCTCGTCTCCATAGAAACACCGACAGAGAAACTCACAGCGAGAGGGGACAGAGATGGATCTTTTTGTGTCCTCACCTCTGTCCTTGTGTAATTGTTGGTGTCCCTGAAAGCAGAGATCTCAATTTATAGTCGCCTCTCATTCCAACAGTCTGCCAGGCCAAAATAACACTTTTAAAAGTCTTTCCCCCACCCCAGCTATTTTCCTTCCCAAAAACAAATCTAAATCAGAATAGCCAAAAAAATGCAACACATCTCCAAATTTTTGATTAGTTTGACATAGAGGTGGGTGCTTATCGTATCGTTTATCATTTACCGTGATAAATTCCTGCATGATGAGAGTTTTGATTTATCACGTCACAATAAATTACAATTAATGGTGTTTAATAATCCACAAAACTGCCCGTATTGTCACGATTGACAGTTTTTACTGTTTCCTCAAATGTTTGTTCAGTGAAAGTATTAATAAGTACCAATAAATCTGAAAATCACACATCACACTTCTCTGTGAGACTGGTGTCTTTACCAAGCATATTACAAAAACAGAAATGTTTTTCAAGAGCATTATTTGTGTTTGTGGGGCTAAAATATTTGTTTTTAGTTTGCTTACTTGTTTTTTCTTTTTTTGAATATACAAGTAAAGTGAAATATTTCAAGCCTTTATTCCTTGTATTCGGACTGGAATTCGAATTGGACTTCCTGTTGTGAGTTTTCCCATGTAAACGTTCCTAAACCCTGCGACCGTCTGCAGAGGGGAGCCGAGCCGACGACATCGCTCAGGCAGCAGACCAGCTGAACCAGCGCTGGGCGGGATTCTGCGTCCTGCTGGCAGACCGCCTGACATGGCTGGCCTACCAAACAAAGGTAGAGAACAACTAAAAATTAGGACATGATGAAAATAATGTTTTTATTAGCTTGTGAAATCATTTTACGTGCAAAGTCAGAGTTTCCCCCAGCGTATAATTAGCCTGGCGGGCCACCAGGCTTTACTTGTGAACCTGCCAGGCTTAGCATTGCTTATTTATTTAAGTTTTTTTTATGTTTGCATTTTTTAAGGTTTTATAGTTGGTGTTCAGATATTAATCTTCCAATAACACATAATTATCAATTATAATTTTCAAATTTCCTGCCAACTTTAAACATTTTTTAACTCCAAAACACGACATGAATGACTGCCCTCGCGCCCCAACCACCGGGCTTAGCAAGTTTTCTGGGGGAAACCTTGAAAGTAATAAACAACACTGTATTAAAAGTGAATTTTTTGATGCAGTGTTTTTGTTAAAGACATGAAAATAGAAGTCAGTTTTATCTAAATGGTGGGGTTTTTTTTGGCACTCCAGGTTTTGGCCTTTTACAGCTTGTACGAGCAATGTGAGCAGGCAGTGGACAGCAGTGAGAACTGGCTCAAAGTGCAGGCGCCTCCAGCGTCGGAGCCAGAACCTCTCAAAGTGCAACTGGACCGATGTCGGGTGAGCGAGGCGACAAGAGGTCCAACTCAGATGCTTCTTAGCCACCAAATACTACAAAGGGAATCTCACACCACACTACAACAGCATTATCGATCTCTCTATCTACTTCCTACATTTTTACTTGTTCCTTTATCTTTTTTTACCTGTTTGATTTTTTTCCCCTCCCCCCATGCACCTTGTCACAGCTTTATTTTGTAAGTACTTCACTGTCACTCATTCTCTTTGGCTTAGAAAACATTTTTTTCTGCTTTGTAGATCCTTTTTGAACAACTGCATTGCAAAAACACAAAATCCTATTGAGTAATTTTGGTTTAGTTTCCGGTGCGAATACCTAACTAACTTACAAATAACTTCTCAGCAAGATAAGTGTAACCTTATCGACAACGGAGGCATCTGAACTTTTTATGTACCAGCTTGTTTTGAATAATTAAACTAAGCAAATTAATTTGATGTCAGCACCATAGTAGGAAAGAGTGTTTATTTCTTTATCACTGTGTTCAATCACCTTCCTGTTAATTACACTATTAGATGCTCGTAAGCTGAGGGTACTGATTGTTGCAGTTTTACAAGAGGAATTGATGTTTGTTGTTGCTGGATACAAGATTCCAGCAGCTCAAGGGTTTCATAATGTTCTTGACTCGATTCACCAAGGCACAGGGAAGCTGCACTCAACTCCATGTCGCTTTATTGATCACAGTGGAGTGAAGTGTTCTCATGCAGTGTCACAAAATGTCGACCTGCACTGGCTAAACTCAGATTTTTGTTTTTATATTGATCATCCGAAAATTGAGCGAAGACAGTGTCAAGGTTGTTGTTTTTTAAAAAAAACGTATTTATTCATTCTTGCTTTTCCTCCAACATTGAGATTTTCTAATGGATGCACACTGTGTCAAGCGTTAGAATACTTGATTACTAGAATAATCATTAGTTGCATCCCTAATGTTCTAACACAGAAAACAGTTCTTAAAGGTGGTAGGTACATTTTCTAAACCTTGTAAAAGTGGTTTAGAATCCAGTTCAGTCCTGATTTGTACCCTTAAAAAGCTTCTAAATCAGAAGCTAAGTGTAGCATTGTTAACAGCTAACGGTTAGCATGTTATGGAGTTCTTATAGTGCCCACAACTCTTTCAGCTGCGCTACAGGGAATGTGTATTAGCAGCTTCATCAAAACAATTTTAAGCTACTTCTTTTATTACAGCAAAAATAAAAGCTTTAAACATAGATGAGACAATTTGTCAAGTTAAAGCTCATATTCACATCTAGTGTTCTTAAATGTAGCATATACATAGCTCACCAGATGTAGACAGTTGCAACCAGATAGTGGTTTCTTTACTAAAAAAAAATACAAAATCTTTAAGCTGTGCAGAATCTTATTACACCTCTAGTTTAAAGGATTTAAGATTGTTGAGTATTGAAAGTTAAAATCCAGAACTTTTCAAGTTTTTGTTTTAAATCTCCTCCACTTTACTCTTTGTGTTGTCAGGAGGAGATTGCTCGCCTGTCCTCCCTGCAGCCCCAGGTTGACCTCCTGGAAAAAAGTCTGACGGAACTGAAAGACGAAAAGGAAGGCGAGGAGGACCCGTCTGCCTTTCTGGATGCCGACATCACTGCCTTCAAAGAACATTACCACCAGGTGCTGGAGGATCTGCGGGCCAGAGAGAGGCAGCTACAGCTGGGTGAGAACGGAAATATGGTTGTTGGCCGCAACTTGTAGCAAATTTCAGCTCTGGGTGAGCTGTAGAAACTGGGCTTTTAATCACTGGTAAATCATGAACATATGGATGTGAATTAATGTGTGAGCAACTGACAACCTCAATTTCCCTGTGGGATTAATAAAGTTTAACCTAACCTAACCTAACCTAGTTGTCAGTAGCTGCATTTGAACTGCAAGTTTGCACAAAACTTTGTCAATATCCTCCTACCACTTCCTGTCATCTTCTCGGTCGTTTGCGCCAGCGGCAGCATCAGGTTGTTGACCATGTGAAGCTGAATGCATCAGTTTTGATACAGCCATATTCCTGCGCCAAACATTTTTTAACGAAAAACCAGTTTTCTGTTGAGCAAATTAATTTTCAAAATGCAAATTGCAACTATAAGCTCAATGTAAACGCAACTGTAGTTAAGAAACAAAGTGAGACTGTTTTGATTGATCAACTAACTGATTCATTGCCCGATTGTGTTTGTATTGGCTTATTGTCGGATTGGCTTTGGAGACGCAAGGAAACAATAAAAAGGGCAGGAGTCCTTTTTGGCCTCTTGAAATGTTCTCGACAGCAATGACTCAATGCAGTTTAAACAGTCGTAGCATTTGCTTTTGTCCTGTAATGATTTTCAACCAAGCATTTGATTAAAAACACCCAGAAGGTGGAAGACTCCTTGAATTTTTTCTGTTTACAAGCCTTGACTACCTTTCAGCCTCTCTCTTCTTTTCTGCCTTCAGTTTTGGAAAGCTTGCCCCCAGCTCGATATAAGGAGACAATATCTGCATTGTTGGCATGGTTACAGCAGTGCGAAGCCAAACTTTCCATCCCATCAACAGCTGTTACCGAGTATCCCATTATGGAGCAGAGACTCAAGGATCTTCAGGTACTCTGCACACACCAGGACAATATGAAAAAAAAAATCAAAGGAGTTCAGCTTTTCTATGCAGCCATTTTAGTAACGACTGAAATTAAAGTAAGAAAAGAATAAGGAAGACATTTCTGTCTAGCTGTTGTGCCCAGCACTTAATGTTCCACTTCAGAACTTTATATACATTCATCAGAATCATGAAAAACATAAATTTGGGGCTTTTAGTGCAATAAAGTTTCTTTTTCCAAAGTTTAAAGTTAAACTTTTATCAGAATCATTTATGATCCTATCAAAAAATCTGTTGCGTACTGTTAGCTGGGTTTAAATTAGCATCCGCCGCTACTCAGATTCATTTAAATTTGGTCATTCTGCTAGCCAAAGTGAGGGGTTACATTGTTTACTGCTCTTAGTTTACAATTCTGTCATTTTTGACCCCTGAAATAAATATGTTCGGCCCCTCACCACAAGTGAAGGATGGTAAAAAATTTGGCCAACAAAATACAAAACAATTACTAACCCCAAAGAATAGTAATTTTTCTTAATAACTCAACAGTCCTTTTTAATGTCTTGGATCTTTGATAATATACAGATTTAATAACAATTAGTTTATTATTGAGCAGCTAAAACAAACACAAAAGAATCACAATAAAGAAATTTTTAGCATTTTTAATTTAGTACATTTTCTAACTCGCTGTCCTCAACAAAGATCCTGAGTAGAGCAAGATGCTTTGGAAAAGAAATAAAACTTTGATTATTTTAGGTTGTTTTTTACAGAGTCAAATCTGTAAGAACAAAAAAATAATATGTTTTGAAACAATAAATTTTCAAATGTAGTGCGTCTGTTATGCTCACATCCATACACTGGATTATATCTTCTTTTTTATGATCAGAATACCTAAAATTACATCAGATTTTTTTGAGTTTGTTAAATGAATCGCCTTACATTTGGTTTGTTTTTCAATTAAAATGTACAACTTTTATTTATTTACCTTCAGGTGATAGGTTGATTAATCTATATGACTGAATAATAATGATAATGATGACAGTGTAGCTGTTTATGTCGTTCTCCCATCCCTAGAAAACCCCCAACATGGGGCTGGTTTGATGTTTCTGCCAAACTGTGGAAGCCTATAATCACTTTTTTACTATAAGTAGTAACATTTTATCGCCAGCGGTGATGGCAAACAACCAAGGCAGCCAGCGTGTAAAAAGATGCTTCCTGTTACACTTGAAAGTAGCAGGCAGAGGATGGCAACGAGGGAGAGCATGGCGGCCATGCATCATTAGCCAAAAGCTTGATTTAAACCTTCAACCTTGGGAGGAAATTGTGTGTATCTGACACAACAGGACATTACCTGTACGTTCATTATGGTGGTTGTTAGGAGTGATGGATGGATTTTCAGCTCGTTTTAAAGAATGAGGGAAACAAGAATGAATGGAAAGATAACAGTTTCAGCTTTTAAACGCTGAGATGCAACCAGAAATGTCTGGTTAAGGATCTCCGCACTCTGGCATTTTAGCGGGATTAAATGAGAAGCGTCTGAATTGTTCCTTTTCTCCCAAATAAATGCAAATTGTGTTCCAGCAGTGCTAAGTGAAAATAAGGCAATCGTTTACTGAAAGTGCTTTGCTAAGTGGTTTTTATTTTCCTCCAAATTATTCTTATAATTACTAAAAAGAAGTTGCTGTTTTCACTCTTGTCTCATAATTAAAATACTTGGCTAAAACTTTCTGAACAACCAGTTTTGGTTTTTTTTAGCAACGAGGTTTAGTGGTTTCCTGCATTAGCACAGCGTTTCCATGACAAATGTCACTTTTTTTTTTTTTTTATTTGCCGTGTTTCTTTAAAGCAAATTTATTTTCAAAATGTCAGACAGCAATTATGTGGTCAATAGAAACGCAATCACTGATGTAAACTGCAAAATTGTAGAAATATAGGAATATATTTCTGTATTTTATACAGAAATATTTATATTTATAGCTGGAGCAATAAAAATATGTGTAAAGAAAAAAAAAAAAGTACAATTTTTCATCCAATTTGTAGAAAAAAATCTGTATTTTTATCGCAGCATGAAGACTACGTCACCCAACAAAGAGTAACACAATTTAATTCAGAACTTGTGTGTTTGTGAGGCCCAGACACCATCAAAAAACAGAAATCATCTTATGAAATTTGGCCTTCGTTTTTAGTTTGTGTTTTAACAGTCAAAAAGAAAATATAAAAATAAATCTATTTACTATTCAAACAGTCATCCAGACTCACACACCTTTCATTAGAGAGAGAGGGAAATTATTTGTGTGTGTGTGGGCGTGGGGGTGTGTGTGTGTGTGTGTTTCTAGGTAGATATAGAGATAAACTAAGACAGCAACTCGCTCCAGTGGGATTTTGCTCATCTGCCTCCTGTAATTACAGGGTTGTAGATAGACACCCCCACACACACACACCCTGGTTAAAAAGTCAGCCTTATAGTGGGTGTTTTTTTGTTTTTTTACTTTGTTTTGTAGAGTCTGAACAAAACATTGGAGAAATTATAGTTAAGAGGTTTGTGTTCATTTCTGATGCATCACCCAAGTAAATACTAAAAAAATAACTTTTTGATTCCAACGAGGTCAGTGGTTTTACCAAACAACAACAGCACACACACACACACACACACACACCCCATCACACAGGGATGAGAAAGTCATTACAATCTCAATTTTCATGCACGAAAGAACATTTTCTGAGCCAACACATAACAATAATCTATATTTGCTTTCAAAAGGATACATTTTTCGTATTAGTCGCATTGATTTTTTCATATTTCAAATGAAATGAAGATTTCATTGTAGCTGCAAGTGTGGGTACGTGTGTGTATATCGGCTGAATTTGATAGCAGCCTTTTACTGTAGCCTGAGCTTAATTAGAGTAGCAGATAATAATTAGGGATTCATCCTGCATGCTGATAAGCTATTATTTATTCAGTCCAACTGTTTCTCCTCTCGTAGCCTATAGCTCTCATTATATGGGAAATAAATGAGTGTTTCCTCAGGTAAGGGTTCTTATTTTTATTCCCACAGCCTTTTTTTTTTCTTTAAGAAAACATAGATTAAAGACGCCAGATGAGATAAGTGAAAGAATGATCCGGATGGATTATGACACAGTGAATCCACAGCTCCTTAAAGGATTTATCACTTCCATAATTCAGTCATTAGACTCAACAGCATCCACTTTCACTAGAGATTTTTTTTTTTTTTGCAGTGCAGGGATGTAAACAGGAAGAGGGGATAAACGACTTTGAGTTGATGTTCATTAAATCTGCAGATAGTTTCCCCCTGTTGTTCAGTACAAATGAATTTCACAATGTGAACTCGGTTATAGAAAAGAAATTGACTGGAGACATGACATTCACAAAATATCCCGCTTGGGTGAAACGGGATTATATTGAACTGCGTGACATAACTTTATGAGAGATGTTATCTGATTTGATTTTGTGGCAATGCTTAAATATGCCTGGGACAAACAGAAGGTCTGCATTGTGACGTAGATGAAGATTTCTCAGGAACTTAGTTTAAAAAAAATAAGCTCTGGATCTCTGCTGCTTGCCGGCAGTCATATCAGGTGAACATGTGGCTCTAAGACAATTTTTAGATTGTTAAAAGTGAACACTAGAATCCTAAAAACAACTCTTCCAGGCCACAGTCTATTTAGAAAAAAAAAACACTCTGCAGCTCAGGACACGGCTTTCTACGGGTCATAAAGACCTAAAAGTTCCTTTAGGAATGAGATAAAGTTCCTAATTGGGTTTTTCAAAAGAATGCCTGTTGGGGATAACTATTAGCCAAAGGTTAGCTTACAGCCTTCCAACTAAATCTTGAAAAGGAATAGCAGACCCTTCCTGTAATTTATCAGCTAGTGGACTTTTCCACACCACTATGTAATCTTACCAGCCATTTTATTACTAGTTTCATGGTTAGACTTCCTTTTTACCTTCAGAAACGCCTTGATTGCTCATGACAGAGGGTCAGCCAGAACAAAGATTCCCCATAAAAGTACACCAGCAGCTTGAATGCTTTGTACAAGGCAGGATGGGTGCATGCTTTCATCTCTACCATTTACCCACCAATGTCAACTTTACTTATATAATTCTAATTTAATACAGTAAAGCCTTCATTTATTGTATTAAATGAAGCAATAAAATTGTAAAATCAATTGAAAACCCAGTGGAGTGAGGCCAACAGCTCCCACTTCCTGGTTTGTGTCAGAGGTTGCCCAATAGCAATCTGCACAAGTTGCAAATGATGAAGACTGTTCAATGGTTTGTGCCATTGTACGAAGGGTTACAGTAGTCACAAAAGCAAAAGCTTTGAAAACGAGACTGGAAACTGTGGCACTGAAAACTCAATTTATGTTTGCTAGATATAGATATAGAGCCTGAATAAAAACATTTTTCTCCATAACCTTGGAAACGGCCCCAGTAAGGATCAGCACCTCCGCCTGTTTAAAGGCAGCCTGCATTAAGAGATGTTTATCAGCGACAGAACATTTGACCCAACTCAGTGGAAAACCTCTTTAAAAACAGAGTTTAAAACATTGAGGAGAATTTGTGGCTGTTTAATAAGGCAAGATTAGAGAAATCGTTTGACTTTTTATTCTCTAAAGCTTTTAAAATTCCTAGAGGAACATGTCGTTTTTTTCCCATTTTCGCTCAGCTCGACTACAGTCACGACTTGGTGCACAAATGGATTGTTGCGATTAGTCTCGACTGGAGCCGTAGTGACCAAATTATCTGTGCAGGTAAACGTAGAAGCGAGCTTCTCAACACCCGGGTTAAAACCAGCATCCAATCATTAAACGCGGTGGAAAGTACAGTGAATTTATCTGACATGAATGATGTGACTGAGGAACAGTTTTCACAGAAGAGAGGGAATCTGTAAATACAACAAGGAAATTATCTGAAATACTTGTTTGACAGATTTCATGAGACAACAAAAGGTGGAGAAAATCATTTGAGGAGGAATTTCAAATAGTTCCAAGAAAAATTAAAGTAGCTACATTTCTGTAATGCAGACACTAGAAATTGTACCTTCCCAAGAACCTAATGTGACATGCTTTCTCCAATACTCTCTGACTCGGACTCTTTACACATTAGGATACCTGTGTGTTTGACACCATCTATAAACTGGGCCCAGATTTCCCACCATGTGTTTATCACCACAAAGCAAAATGTCTTCTGACAGAAAGGCCTCTTCACACCTTACTTTCTTGTTCATTCCTTTGTCTTCTCGGTCTCACGTTGTCCATCTCCGCCTCCCTCTCAGGCTCTCCAGGCGGCCCTGGCTGAACACCAGGGCGAGGTTGACTACCTGACATCAGCCGTCGAGCAGGTCTTTCAGAAAGCTCCACCAGACATCAGCCAAAAGTAAGACAAAGGAAAATCAAATGTCATTGTAAGGGTAAAGGTAACATAGAGACAACAGTCTCAAGGACCTTTAGCTAAAAAGTCAACATGATAAATAAAGGTGGGCAACTAAGATCCATATTGTGATGTTTAGGGAAACACAAAGACTTCAGTGACTTGAATTTTGAAGGGAGTGTATTTTGAAGGACACTGTGGTTGACTGACAATCTGCGATGGCTACAGGAGTTTCTCTTGTGTTGAAGGTATCGCCTAGAGATAGACGCCATAATGGCCCGCTGGAGACGACTGGGCTCCACTCTGACAGACAGCGTCCAGAGAATCCAGGAGCTCATGGCCAAACTGATGCAGTTTGAGGTGAGACTCAAGAGACGGTTCATGATTTCAAGATTTGTGTGGACCAAACAATGTGTGTTCTACTCTGACTTCCTGTCTACTTCTCTCTGCTAGAATGACGTGAAGACTCTGAAAAAGTGGATGGCAGATGTGGATGTGTTTCTGAACGAGGAATGGCCCGCTCTGGGAGACTCTGAGGCTCTGGAGAAACAGTTAGAGCAGTGCACAGTAAGAAAACAAGCGTCCAGGCACTATTTTTGGATCAAACTGTCTCAATCCGTAGATTCCTGTTCTTTGCTTCCTCTACCTTGACTAGGCTCTGGTGAATGACATCCACACCATCCAACCCAGCGTGAACGGAATCAACGAAGTGGGTCTGTACCTTAAGAAAGAAGCTGAGCCACCCTTTGCCATCCACATCCAGAAAGAACTGGATGAACTGAACATGCAGTGGGAGAATGTATGCAAACAGGTACGCAACAGCAACCACCACACACAAGGTTATCTTTAAATTTCTGCAGTTCGGTTTGCATTCACTTTCCTTCTCTGTGTAGGCCTATGCAAAGAAGTCGGCCTTGAAAGGGGGCCTTGACAAGACCATGGCGTTGAGGAAGGAGATGCAGGAAATGCAAGAATGGATAAACCAGGCCGAGGAAGACTATCTGGAGAGAGACTTCACATACAAGACACCTGAGGAGCTTCGCAAGGCAGTCGAGGAGCTCAAGGTGTGTTGGTTGTATGATAATCCATGTAAAGATTGTTTCATTGTTGATGGTGTAGAGAACTCAAAGTATGTGTCCCAAACAATCAAAAGGAAGATTAATCCGAGAATCTTAACTTTAGCTTCTGCTGTCCAGTCTTGTCCTGAAGACTTCTATGTGAAACATGTCCAAAAATCAGACAAAAAAAAGCACTTGATCATATTCGACTGTTAGAAATGTTTTAGACATTAGCTGGACACTGACTGAAAATAATATCTCACCAGAGGAAGTTTGACTGAGCATCAGCTGGCAATGTCTTCGGAAATATTTATTTCCATGGAAAAATGTCCCGCTCTGAACAGTTTTGATAATGTTGCTCTGAGAGCAGCTAGAAAAGTGGAAAGATGTCCGAACGGGGAGCAAATTCAAAAAGAACAGCTCGTTCTTTTGAGAGGGACTCAGCCTGAAGATGGGACGTTGTTGTCTAGAAGCATCAGCATGTGGCCGTATACCGTCATCATGGGAGGTATAATGGGACATAAGTGGATTGTTTCGATCTTTATGTTTTCTTCTGATCTTCAGTTGGATCTGTACACAATATGACCTGACATTAAACCAATCATAGGGGTTATAATTTTGTGGGAAAGAAAGTAAAAAGTATTTTTCAGATTTTGTAAAGAACAATTAGCACTGAAATTGAAGATATTTTAAGTATCAAAAAATAACAAAGACAATAAATAAAAAGGAAATAAACCCCACATAGAATATGTAAGGAATATGGACTGCTCCTGGATGTTTCTAAAAAAAGACTTCTCCTGTGAAATCCCTCTCCACCTTGACTCCCATGGTCTCCCCGGCTCTGATGGACTCTCCCTCCTCTTTGTCTCTCCCTCCCTGACGGTGAATAATTCAGAGATGATGACGCCTCCAGGCTGCCGGGCTTTTATTGTCGAAATCCTTCTTTCACTCCGTCTTCCGTCCTATTTGTCAGTGGCTTCGCTCTGCTCCCCGGATTCCTCAATTTTGTATCAAATTGCATCGACTTTCCATCCACTGCCAACGTCTTTTTTTTTTGTTTGTTTAGCTTGCATAACTTGAATGTAATAGATTTGCAAATTCCCCCTGTGGCACTGTTTGCTTTGTGATATCTCCAAAAGCCTCGGCAGAAGAAATGTCTCACCCTGCTGAGCGCAAAAGTAAAAAAAAAAAAAAAATCAGATTAAATCTCCTTAATTCCACTCATACTTTATACTCCTACTTTCCTTTATTTGTTCTCTTTTTCTGCTTCGAAACCCACTGGGAAATAAATCTGTATGGATATATTATATACGTGTTAGTTTAGAAAACGGCCTTGCTTTTGTGAAAATGTTTTAATATTTATATTTTTCCCTCCACTTCTCAGAGGGCGCAGGAGGAGGTCCACTCCAAGGAGCAAAAGGTCAAACTCCTGACGGACAGCGTCAACAGTTTCATCGGCAAGGCCCCGCCCACTGCCCACGATGCATTGCGCTCGGAGCTGGACATACTAACAGCCAACTACCAGCGTTTGTGTAGCCGCCTGGATGGAAAATGTAAAACTCTAGAGGTACATCATCCTCATCTGCTTGACAGATTATTGGCCAATTTTGATTTTAAAAAAATGTAATAAAGCCAGAATGTAGTTCAGATGAAAACGACCTAGAGTGCTTGAAATCCTTGAAAATGCTTGATTTTTGTGAAAAGTTCTTGAAAGTGATTGATATTCAAACTGCACAGTGCACGCTTTTTGATTAAAAGCCTAAATTAAGTGTTGTTTACAGTTGAAACCAGATATTAGAAAATAATGTTTTAAAAATCTATACTTTTTCTTTTCCTCAAACCTCTTGACTTGCACAAGTTGGAAAAAACTCAGGTTTGCTAACAGGATCTGCATGTTTGTCGTCGGGAAAACTAGAACTTTAGCTCGTTTCCAGATGAACCGAAACTTGGCAAACACGCGGATGTCAAGCAGCGTTTTCATTTCCGTTCCACGTCTCCTGACTTTCTGTGCGTGTCTGTGTGGTTTCCACAGGAGGTGTGGGCATGCTGGTGCGAGCTGCTGTCCTACCTGGAGCAGGAGAACGCCTTCCTGGACCAGTTGGAGCAGAAACTGGACGACGTAGAAAACCTGCAGGGGGGAGCGGAGGAGCTGCAGGAGGCGCTGGATGTAAGTATTACCAGACCGAACACTAACTGCTTGTGCAAGTTGAACATTAGCTTTGTTTTCTATCCCGTACGGTTCAAAAACTCCTAATACGTTAATGTTATTATGAGTGAGGTACAGAAATATGTACAAAAGGCAAGGTCCACTTTGTTTTTTGATTACCAAATATGGTTCAAGTTCAGAAATTGAATTTTCATTTGGTTGCATTTGCATATATCAACTTTAAAAGAGAAGCTCAAAGTGCTACAGGCAGAATAGAATTATAAAACACACTTTATAGTGAGTTCTTTATCTTACTCATTTTATTATTATTATGTGTAGATTTATATGTGAATCACAAAACTATTATTTTCCACATCAACCAGTCCCATATATTTATGTCAATCTATAATTATATTTGGCTAATATATGTGTTATAATAGTATTAATTCAAAGTGATAACTGCTTCTTAGAATCAATTCAAATTTTGTGATTTGAATTTAATTAGAAAAATTGAAACAGAAAAAATGAGAAAATTACTGAGATAGAAAAACAGTGTAAATCTATTTTAAATCACACTAATATGTATTTCCACATTTTTACAGAATACAAATTTAGTTTAACCAATTTACAACAAACATAGAGACTAAGAAGCTCAAAAATGGGCCTTTCAGGACAGGAGGCTCATATTGATGGAGATTTTTCTGTTTTTAATTAGTGCAAAATTATTACAATTAAACTGAATTCCTATAATGGGAAACCTTTGATGCAACAAAGGATAGAAACAAAGTAGATTTAGATAAACCCTAATCTGCTTTTAATTCATTTAATGAAGTTGGCTAAATACTCCAAATCTGATCAAAAATGACCCAAATCGTGGTTTGTTTGTTTTTTTCCTGACTTTTTTTTTTTTTGTCTTACATTTTTGATTTTCCCTCTAAACAACCTCAAAAAGATGCCTTTTTTTTAGCAGGACAAATGTGAAGAATCCTTTACATTTTTTGACTTTTCTACGTCCCGTTTTTACAAAAGCTCTAATTGCTTTATTTATTGTGCAAAAGGTAATTTTATAAATTCTTTGTGATACTCAATTGTTGTAATTGTAAATTATTTTGTTTCAGCAAACAAATAGTTCTAATTAACTGATTTTTGACCCATGTTGCAAAAGGCCTGAATTCAGATGTTTCTGTTGGTAATTTTCATGAAAAAAAAAAAAGATTTTCAAAACACTCAATAAGCCCAGATGATTAGGAACAAATGGGATAAACCCTCAACTTAACCAAGGAGATGTTTTTCACTTAAAGCCTCAGAAATGCCTCCACCATCTTCAACCAGATAAAAAATAAAATTTTAAAAATCATCATAACCATGTCAAGAGTCTTGGCATAAAATTCCTCGTCGCCACAGAGACGCCGTATCCATTCAAAATGATTGGACAATCTGAATTTCTCAGCTAAAACTCTGTCCGTGTCGGTAATGGAGAGAGGAAATCTGCCTGGCATTAATCAGAGCTCAAGGTCTCCAGGTTCTGCACACACTTAGTGATAACCAGCAACATCCATTTTTACAGCAGAATCGGAAATGACAGTTTAAATGAGCTGGGGGTCGGAGGAGGGGATAAAAAGTAAAAATGTCACATCCTGAGGTTACATATGTTACAGATGATGGTATTTTCATCCCTGGGCTCCAGGAGAAAGTTGTACATCATTTAGTTGCAAAGATTCAGGAAGCTGAGTTATGTCTAAAACTACGTGTCACAAATGCAGAAATACGTTGCGCTAATATGTAAACGAATGCTTTTGGCCTTTTAATGCTGTGGTCCATTTACCTCTGAAGCTCCAACTTGAGTCTGAGAACATCATCACTCCCACATTAACTTTGCGCTTTAGAAAAGTTCTTCGAATATACATTCCAACAATTTCTAGGATTGGGGATTAAATTGAAGGGGCAGTATGACGTAAAATCAACCTTTTTTAGCTTTACATTATGTTATAAATATTATTCTGTCATCAAAATCGTACCTGGAGTGTTTCCTTGTTTCATCTCCCACGGCAACCATTCAGCTCTACAAACCACGACTCCTCCATTCAGCTCCTTCAGGCTAGCCAGCAGGAATTAGCAAACATCTGGTGGAACTTCCCAAAGCAAAGCTGGCAAAAATGTTGTTAAAGGGTTAATAAACAGGCCGTGTTGTGATGACTCCCTGGAGGCGGGGTTTCAAATGGAGCAGGAGTTTCTTAAAGAGACAGAGGCCCATTAAATTACAAAATTCAAAATTCTTTTAAGTCATATTTGAGATATGTAGCATTTTTATATGCTTCATGTAAAAATGCTACAAATTTAGTTAAACCATAGTATAGCATAGTTACCTTCATTCTGCTATAAAATAGCATTGTGTGCCTGGAAAATGCATAATAAAGATATAAATCAACAGAACAAGAAGCTATTATCACAGTAATAAAAACCTTTTGAAAATGTGGCGGCCATAATGGATATTGATGTCAGGATTGGTGAGAAATTTCAGGTGTGTTTTCACCTGTGGACATGCAGTAAAAGCCCAATCTTCATAACGAAATAATGACTTTGATTTTTCTTTTGTTCTCTTCCGATTTTAAGGCAAATCTTAAACTGAAAAAGTCAGTCTGGTTTTCTGGCCTGTCATCACAGTGGCACTCAGACGACTTGCTATATGTTGTGTTGATATTTATCACAGGAGGTTTGAGAATACTGAGTCCTTACTTGAACCTGTTTGGAAGCAGATTCAGGTCATGAGCTGTTTCCAGACCGCCATCAGATTGCTCAGTTCCATCTCCCTGAAGGACGTCTTCCTCTTGCTCATCAACTTTATCAGGTCACTGGTGACCCAGGGCTTATTACTGGCAGAGGCACCTTAATGCCCTGGTGTGGATGGTGTGCGCTGATGTCATTTCTATGTGGCTCATACATCGCATCCTAATCTGTGTCTCCAACAATCCCAGAAGAGTCTCTGCTGCAGAAAATTGATGAAAAGATAAGGATAAATACCTGTTAGCATTTTGCACGTTGTAGTAGATCAAATCCATTGTTTTGTTGTTTGTTTCTGCAGTTGAAACAATTGGAAACCTAAAGTTTATTGTAAAAGTCTGCACACCCTTTTCAGATTAGTTTTTTTTCTTTCAACACAAAGCCCTGAAGTAGGAGGAAACGATGCGTCGTCTTCGATTTCTTTCAAAATCTGCGGGTTGAGCTGTTGATTCTTTGGCCGCACCCAGTTGAAAACATATGTAACCATAGTTACTCGACAAAGAAAAGGAAAAAAAACACTGTTTAGCATGCCAGAGTCTTGACAGGGAAATCCCCGAGAAAGCAGATTGTCCATGCCAGTGAGGAATAATCCTTTAAGAACCCACATATGGAATGAAAACGAGAAGAAAGAAAGTCTGGTGGGATCGACTTCATTTAGACAACATAGTGACGTGATTCTCTACTGCGCTGTAGCTTGGTGCAGAGCAACTGGCTACTCAGCATCTAATTAACCAGTAAACAAAGAATTTATGGGTAACTACTAATTGACCTCTGCAAAGCTTCTGCATCCCATCAACCAACTCTTGTAAACTTTCTTTACTGGCCCTTGATGTGGTTAGAAACAGCCTCAGACATCTGGCTGTTTATTGTTGCGCCTAAAGGCTTGGATTTAATTTGGACCTCTGTAGTAATTCCCAAGTGTTCGTTTTCTCCAACTTCCATCATTTTTTAAAGGAAGTGGCACATGTTAGGTTTCATTAAGAGCACTGTAATGAGCACAACTACTGTTGTCTTTCATCAACATGTTCGTTGACTCTCAAGAAGAGTGTGAAACTGATTTCATCAGCCACTGAGTGTTTGGTTATACCAGTCGGTTCTCACCGCACTTACAGAAATGTAAAACTTAAGCTAAAAAGAAATAATTGTCAGACGATCTGGAGGATACTATATAGTCTCATTCCTTTACATTGTGGGAGTTTCTGGGATGTATTTACTAGACCTAGACAGAAGTATTTTTGAAGAGTCAGAGAGATACAGACAAGATGTAACCTTAGTTCTGATTGGTGCGTTCACAACAGACATGTTTTACACATCTGGTTTTCATTCAAAGTCTACGTGGAGACGCGTGGAGGGCTCGTCATGGCACGTTTTGAGCGTCTAGCGCGGGACAATTTGAAGCTTTTGGAGCATTTTGAGCGTTTGATGCATCAAGAGAGTGCAACATGTCTGACAAATAGGCCGTCAACGGAAACAATAGCTAGAGTGAGTTTGACGTATCCGACACGCCCTCGACGCACCTTCACATAGACTTTGAATGTAAACCAGATGCGCTAGACGCTGAAAATGCGTTTGGTGTGAACGCACCATAACGTTGATATGAAAACACAGAAAATGAGGCAACTCTCCACTGTAATTCCAGTCGATTATAAGTTAGGGATGTAGCAGTGCATCCAGCTCACGAGACCGGAACACCCAATGATTTTGTGGAATCAGACAAGAAGAAATTTTAAATTTCTGGGAAACCAAATCTAAATGTTTACGTTTTTTCCCAGTCCAAGTTTCATAAATCAAAATTTTAACTGTAGGCTCCTAAAACAGGTAATTTTTGATTCACATTTTCTTACTCCACATGATCTAATTACGCCACAAACTTGTGGGTCTGTAGTTGCCCCTCAAATCCAACAATGGTGATAGTTGGTGCTACCATTTTTTATTTTTGTTAAAATGTGATTTTTGTTGTTTTGGAAATCTACTTCTGTGTCAATTCAAGACAAAACTAAATATGAGTTTCACATCAAAGCCGGCGGTCCGACAAATGTTCAACCTATCTGTTTGTCTGAACTGGAAACAACCTTCAAAACATTTCTGTTCCAATGCAAAGGATCTACAAATGCTACAAGCAGAGACCTACCTTCAGAATATCTTTATGTGCTGCTGCTGAAAAGAATATCTTTGAGTCTATAGCGATAAAAAAAAAACTTTTGGACTTCACACCAACAGAGCCTTGAGGTTCTTCTGCAACACCCAGAGGACAACAGGAACCAGATCCGAGAACTGGCCCAGACGCTGATGGACGGAGGGGTTCTGGACGAACTGATTCAGCAGAAACTGGACGCATTCAACACCAGATGGGACGAACTCATGGCGAGGGTAAGATAGTATCCATCTCTCTGCCTGTGCTTTCTCTGTATTAATAATCCATAACCAACAGCGGTTGGTTGTAGCACCAATGTCTACATCCTGACACATTCTCAGACTTCTAAATACTTCCTTATTTCCGTCTTAGTGCTGGTTTAATTCATTAGTAAAATCAACAAACATGTAAAAACTTATGATCTGGCATGTGTTTGGCTTTCTCGTCCCTTGTTGGTGTATCGCATTCCTGAAAAACATGAAAACTTGCAGATTTGATTGCTAGATGGAGAATTTTATACAGTTAAGATGTTGTTATTGTTACCCAATTATGTTTTAGGGAATGATTTAAATCAACTATTCATAATCATATTAAACTCGTCTATAATCATGAGCATTGTACATTTCAAACACCACATGGCCCTAAAACAGCCTTTAGTTTCCTTCAGTGATGCTAATCTTCCCTCAAGGCACATCAAGCAAAAGAAAACGAGGATTTCTCCAAACAATAGAAAGGTCTTCCAGAAGTTGCCGTCACTGAGTGCAGCAACATTGCTCTCTCTTAGGGCCAGCAGTAGGAGACACATGAGCGTGCTAGGCAAATGGGCACACTGCCACAGAGTTGATTCTCCTCTAACAATAGAGCCAGATTAAAGTTCTCCTTTAAACTGATAAACCCTGCTGTGTCTCCCTTAGCGGGATTATACGACTACACATTTTGCTTTTATTTCGTACTTATGTCCGTGTGGTTATGTTTTACGGCATTATAAAGGGTCTGTCCTCCCTTGGTGTCCTTTCTAACCCTCTTTTCTGCTTTAATTTTTACCATCATTGAATCAAACACATTTTTAAGTCGTTCAGAACCCCTCAAAGCCCACCTGGGTTTCCTAATATCACCCATTTCTTTTCTGGCTGCTAAATTCACCCAATTGTCTTCGCAATGGGAGAAGCGTGCTGGTCATATTTTACCAACCACACTTCTTGGAGAAAATAACGACCCGCGGTCTCCCTCAAACCCTTTTATGGTGACGTATCCTCTGGGATACATTCAAATCTTATATTAGGAAAACACCGTGCAAAGCACAAGGGGCTCAAGGCTATACTTGGATCTATTATCCCTCTGTGTAAGATTAGCATGCTCACCTGAAACCAAGCACACACTCTGACTCTGAGATTTCCTATGAGGTAATTGGTGCGTGTACAAGCTAATCTCATAGACGGTAGGTGACTGGGGAGACGAGGCAAAGGAATGACTGGTAGGTCCTGGACGATGACACCGGTTGCCATCTGAAGACTGTCTGACTCGAGGTTTCGCATCAGGAGGCAACATGAGGGAGATACTTCGGAGTCCTGACTTCAAGAGGGTACAATTCAGACGGTTTGGAGGAGGGTTGTGTGTGTTTTCAATGTTTGAGTTAAATAATAGTGAGGGGTTGTGTCTGAAGAAAGACCAAAGTCTTTCTGGTAACAGATTAAACGTTTATATATCTGCGCTTTATTCTTTCTGAGTGTGAACAAATCTGATTGTAGCGATAATGTCTTCACAATGTATTACGGTGTCTTATCTTATTTTCTTGCTTCCAGCAAAAAAAAAAAAAAATGAGCTAAATGTTGGATTTTAGAAACCCATGAAAGAAAAATGAATTGATTTTAAGACTTATTTGTCTTTTGGCTTTCTTTGTTTCTGAAAGGAACTTTGTAGTTGGTAGCAATAGCTTTTTATTCACGTACTGCAAAAAGCAAAGGTGGGTAGAGTTCCCAAAAATTCTACTCAAATAAGAGAAGCACTACTTCACCATATTTTTACTGAAGTAAAAGTAAAAAGTAGCGATCCACGAAATATTATTTAAGAGTGGAAAAGTATTTAGTAAAGCTCTTTCTCTCCCCAGACGGCGCTTAGGCGGAAGGAGCTGGAGCAGAGTTTGCAGTGGGCCCAGGAGAACGACAAGACGCTCCGACAGATCCAGGAGTCTCTGGCGAACACGGACCGCCACCTCACCGCCTACCTGGCCGACCACATCGACGCCCAGCAGATACCGCAGGAGGCGCAGGTAGCCTCAGTTCTTCCTGTTTCCTATCACCGCCACATACTCATGTCTGTGTCCAAATAACTTGTCATAAATTGGCACCGAAATGGTACCGTTATTGTAATTCAGCCGCAATATATGTTAAAATTAGGCTTGAACTAAAAAGGCATTCAACTTAATCTTCTTTAGGTACTTTTCTTTCAACTTTTCTCTCCCTCTACTTCAGACTGCCCTCTAGTTTTACTTCACTCCTGAAAGCAGCGCAGAGTAGCCAGCTGCACAGGCAGGCCGGAGCCGAAGGTGTTGGTTTTTTAAATCTAAATGATATTTTAACATATTTCAATTATATGAGTGCACAAATGTTGGCTGCATATATATATATATATATATATATATTCTGAAAGTGTGAGCGCTTTTATTTTGCCACAATCAATTGCATGTTGAGGAAACCCTTCACTGACTCACCATGTACAAGTAGAACTTATTTTTTCTGCATCTACATTAGATAACCTTAATGAAATGTAGATTCTATTTTTTAGAAACATTTTCCAGAGGTAAGGGAATTTAAGTATCACTCTCCAGAACCAGTGGATTCCTAATTCATTATGTGAGACCTACACTAAAAAATTTTCAGTAAAGTGGGAACAAGGTGACATTCTATTGATTTACTTTCAACCGTAGTGGAAAAAGATTTCTACTTGCTATGTATTTGCATGCATTAGCAGTTTATTACTGTTTTAAACGTTCTAATTCTTACATTTGGACAGCTCAGTCTGTGGAACTGACATATGATTTAAGTTCATCTAAAGTAACATGAAGGCATTTCTCCACAGTCCTGATCAGAATATTAAAGCGGCCATGTCTGTGCGTCAGTATCAACGTTCAAGGTCAGCTTCTGTGTTTTGTAATGCTACAAGGTGAAACGAAAGGAGAAAAGAGCGGTCAATACGTTTTTGTTTTTATTTTTTTATGTCATTGTTTGTTTTTCTAGCTCCTAATGCTTTAAGGTTTTTCAGAAATATAAAAAGCACAAGGCTCAGTCGTTGCTTGGCACCCTTCAAACTTGAGTTTTCCCAGAGGACCCGGGGAGAAGCTGGGAAATTCTCCGTTCCCACTCCAAGGTCCTAATTAAAGCTGCAGCTGATGAGGATACACTGCCCCTGCCTCATTGTGTCTTCTCCCAACATCTGCTTCTTGCCCCTCTCTTCCTCTCCTCTCAGACACACACGCACACCGCCTGAACTAATCAGACAATAGATCATGGAGTAATGACCTGCAGCAGCCGTGGCAAAGTGACAGAGCGGGAGAGCGCGTGCCAGGATGACATTTCAGTTGCTCACACAAAACACTCAGCGAGGAAGAGGAGAAATTACTGAATTCATTTAGCAAACGGGAGTCTGGTTTCTGAGCAACTCGTATCTTAAAAAGAAGGAGGTTGAATGTGGAGAAAGCAAATGTTTACTCATGGGTTAAACTTTAAGGGTTTCACCGTTCTGTATCCCTGACTATATTCTGCCCTCTAGTGGTCAGCTGGGGAAAGTGGTCTAACAAGCTATTTACACTCAAGTGCCTTCACTGGCGTTAGAACAGACTTTGACTGGTTTTTACTTTGTTACTATGGATGAGTTTATGTGTGTGACAGAAAATCCAGACAGAGTTGAATGGCCATGAAGCGGCTCTGGCAGACATGAGGAAGAAGAACCAGGATAAGGACCCTTCGCACCGGATCGTGGGACAGATAGACCTAACTCAGGTAAACACAAACAAATAATTACATTTATGTGAAGTTAATTTTTCTCAAAACTATTTGAAAAATTATTTTGGCATCAATTTTATTCTATCTGTCCTTGAACTATTACTCATTTTTTCATCTTACATCAACAGCTTCACTGGATTTTATTGGGGTTTTCTGTTATAGATCCCAATAAGAGGATAATTCTGAAGTTCATGATTTCAACTTTTTTTAGCAAATAAAATGTGGGAACATTTGCATTTACCTCTAAATTCCACTACAATTGACTTTTTTCAGACAATTCAGTTTAGTTTTAGTGTAATTGCAAAGTATTATAAATAAAATATATTATTATAATTATTATTATTGTAATTATAAAATGGTTATCTCTCTATGCAGTGAACTGTTTAGTGAATATTTTGTTATCTAGGCTGTTTAGAATCAGGATTTTAGTCCAGAGAAGCGCCTAACTCGTCACGCCTTAAGAGTGAATGGAAATAAAAATGCAATCTGAATGGACAAACTTTTAATGAACATTTCAAACTCTGAAAAATATGTTAATGAGAGCAGTTAGGTGGAACTTTAGCCACATTAAAATATGGTTTATGTGAACAGAGCAGAGGAAAATGAAACTATAAACTGGTAAATGTTATGTGATATAATGAGTTTAACTGAGGCAAGACGTCTAGATCTATATATTAATGAATATTTTGTAAATAAAAATTCGTAAACAGAGACATAAAATGAGATAAAACTATCCAAAGCCAGCAAAATCTGAAGTTAAATCAAATATTTTCTTCCTCATCATTTTCTTGGAAACACTTATTGAACTACAGTCTCATAAGTCCCTGCGTTCGTCATCCCGTAATTTCATTCCAGCTTGTTGCTTTGTAAAATTACAAACATGTCGCAAATCATATTCGGATTCATATAACGTAAAAAAAATCAAAGCTTCGGTTGCATTGGTTTAAAAGGTGCGTTTGATTTCATACACATGCTGTCCCTGTGTGTTTTTCTAGAAAATGCTCGGCGACGTCTGGACCAAGTTCCGCCTCTTCCAGAAGCCGGCCAACTTTGACTCCCGCCTGGCCGAGTGCGAGCGCATACTGGCCGGGGTCAAAAGCCAGGTGGGGTTGCTGGACATCCGCAGCGTGGAGCAGGACGTGGTACAGTCGCAGCTGGACCAGTGCATGGTGGGTAGCGACCTGGACGGATCGGCGAGCTGACGGAGAGGCTGTCTTCAACTCATTTTGTTTCGCCGGAACAGAAACTGTACAAGACCCTGAGCGAGGTGAAGGGGGAGGTGGAGACGGTGATTAAAACGGGGAGACAGATCGTCCAGAGGCAGCAGACGGAGCAACCCAAAGAACTGGATGACAGGGTGACCGCCCTGAAACTGCTCTACAACCAGCTGGGATCGCAGGTCTGCACACGCACTTTCAAGGAGACACATAATCCATCAACTCTGAAGAATAATATTTCTGTCGCAACTTCACTCTGGTCAATATTGTCCCTTTTATTCTGACTTTTCAGGTGACTGAGAGCAAACTGGAGCTGGAGAAGAGTCTGAAGTTGTCCAGGAAGTTGCGTAAGGAGCTGAACGGACTGACGGAGTGGCTTGCCGCTATCGACGCCGAGCTGACGAGGCGCTCTGCCGTGGAGGGCATGCCCGGTGACCTGGAAGCTGAGGTCGCCTGGGCGCAGGTACGCCAGACAAGGAGCAGCGTTACGGAAACAATAATGGACACTGACTCTCTCCTGCATCCTGTCCTCTCAGTCCGTCCACAGTGACATCGAGAGGCATCAGCCCCAGCTGCAGGCAGTGGTGGACCTCGCAGAGGCCCTCAAGGCAGTGCTGAAGGGCAACGGAGGCATAGTGGACGACAAAGTTAGCCTGTTGCACTGCAACTGGATCGCTGTCACGTCCAGGGCAGAGGAATGGCTCAACCTGCTGCTGGTCAGAAATAAAACACATAATCCACAACGTTATTGTCATTATTGTTGCAGGACTGATGGGCAAGTCAAAAGCTTCTATATATTTTTTCTGGTTTTCATCTCTTCAGGATTACCAGCAGCAGATGCAAAAGTTAGACGGACAGATTAAGGAAGTGAATGAATGGATTGACGGAGCAGAGAGAAAGATGGACGAAATAGACAATCAGGGTCCCAATGATGCTGTGCTGAAGGTTGTAATCTTTAAATCCCTCCCTCACCCTTCCTACACCTCCTTCTTTATGTCATACATAGTCTTGGAAAACTTTTGGGACTGAAAGAAGTCTTGTTTTTACAAATCCTACCACCTTATCTTCCATTTGGGACATTTGAATTGAGCGTAGGTTACGAAAGTGATCAGCTAAAATGCAGCTAATTGCATAAGTAGTAAAAATTACTGAAAATTAAAGTAATCACAAAAAAAACTCATTTGCACTTTCTACTAGAAAATGACCTGAGAGGGTCAATTTAATGATCTTAATATTAACTCAGGGGAAAGTTGGGAAGATGATTGAATTGAAGGGGATTGGTGACCATGGTTACCTCCAAGGCAATCCATTCTGTCATTGCTTCTTTGTATCACAAGATGGAGTTTTGGCCACCTACCAAGGGATATTTGCTGCTAACAAGACTAGATCCAAATCAGCCTTTTATTGAATCATCAAGATCTTTAAGACCAGAGGTTTGATAGCTGTGAAGAAAGGGAAGAAAGTCTAAGTGTCTCCTGAACATTAGCTATGAAATTGGATTGATGGCAGTGTAGAGCTTGGTCAGGCAATGACAGCATGAAATAAAAGTAGAAGTCATTTCCGTGACCAGCTGTTTGCCTCCTGCAGGTGTTGCGTGCTGAGCTGGACCTGACCAAAGGGAAGATAGAGGAAGTTAGAGAACTGGCACAGGAGCTCATGTCCACCAGAGGAGAGAACTGCCAGGCCCAAGTAGGACCCAGAATGGAGCAGCTCAACCAGAGGTTCGACATCATCTCTCAACGGATCGCCTCTGGTTTGGTATGGACTATTGCACGGCCCTTTAAAAAGCACCGCTGCCCTTAAAGATTCCCAGCAATGTTCATATCAATTGATTTTACTTCAAACTCACTACATCTGCTTCTACAGACGGCAGCGTCAGCCAGGGAGCTTGAACAGTACCACAGCGAAGTACGGGTCTGGCTTGAACTGCTGGAGGAGGAAGCCAAACAGGGAGAGAGCCTAAAGGAGGAGGACTTCCAAGAGGACAAGGTTCCTTTCTGCCACTTTCAACCGATGCCAATGTGCTGTATGTTCACGTTAAAGGCAACATGTGTTTGTGTGTAGAATTGTGAAGAGGGCGCAGTGCAAGAGTTGCTGTTGAAAGGAGAGAACCTGCAAAAGAGAGCCCCAGATCGAGACAAGCGAGAGCAGATAAGACAGAAACACAACCAGCTCAACAGCAGATACAACACTGTAAAGGTAAGACACACATTAAAAAGCGTGATACCACCTGTACTTTGCCTGCAATTAGAGATTGATTTTCAGAATTGACCAAATACTTGTTGACATTATGAAGACCTTGCCTGGAACTTTCATAGAACTTGCCAGATCTTTCTCTGAACTTTAAAGTTCCTTTACTGGAATGTGGAAATTGCTTCCCCCGAACTTACCAGGTTGTTTCTCTGAACTTAGAAGTGAATTTACTGAAATTTGGAGTTCTGGACAGAACTTACCAGGTTCTGTCCCAGTACTTACACTGGAACAGAACCCATATAATTAGTTAATTTTGGATTAACTGTGATTTACCAGAACCTTTAACCCTTTCCAATAATACTCCCCAGTTACTTCCCAGAACTTAAAGGCTACCGTACCAGAACTCAATTACTCTTCGTAACTTACCTGGTGCTTTTTGGAATTAATAAAGATATTTAAAAAATAAATAAATTATTTTCTAGCCCCAGCGATTTCTGGAAAGCAACCTCTTAAATCCAGGAAACTACCTAATAAGATTTGAGAAAGTAACAGAGATAGTTCCATAAGATTTCAAGACAAGTGCCTGAAACATTCTAGAATATACCTAGGTTATTTACAGGCAGATGGCTGCCTGTAAATAAAATCAACCGTCAAGAGTTGCTAGTGTTTACCAAAGCAGTTGACTTGGACCAAAGGCTGCCCTCTGGTGTGCTATTGGTGCCCCATTAACTCTTGGTCTTTGAGTCTGATCCGTCGCTGCAGGCCCGCGTCGATGACCATTAAAGTTTGCCTTAAACTGAAGGCATTTCCTCAAGTTTATTGATGGTTAGTGTGACAGCTCTAATAAAAGTAGAAGGGACCCTTGAGGTTGGTGCCACTGACAAATGACTCTTTCAGAAAAGGCTTCGGCTTCTGAGAGGCATTTCAATTAAATGTCTTTCAGGTGGTTGACTTGTAGTTTTTTATTGTAAAGACACATTTCTGAGGCCAGAGTTGTATAATACTTTTCCTAATGAAAAGGCTGGTGTTTTTGTATGTGTGTGTGTTTAGGACCTGCGTATCCTGAGGAATAGAAAGGCTCTGGCCATCGCTCCCCAGTGGTACCAGTACAGAAGGAAATCCCATGACCTCATGGCCTGGCTGGACGACATCCAGCGCAGCGTGGACCAACTTCCTGACCCACCCGAGGGAGAGCGGGTCAAGGTGAAAGCATGTTCAGAATTATACACACACTTGTACACTTTGTAGATTTTTAACTCTTCTTCTCATGTCCTGTCCCACATTTCTTTAACATTTTCTTGCTAATCTATCAAAAGTATAGAACTGTTTTCTTTTCCTGTTTCTCTCCATTCTACTCTTTTTCAGCTTTGTGATGAAGTCATTATACAGCTACAGCCATGCGAAAAGATGAACTCAGAATTAAAAACTACTCTTTAAAGTTCTTCTAATTAGATAATTTTTTTCTGGTTTCTTATAAGTCAAACCAGTTAGTTGCTTTGGTAAATTCTTATTTCAGATTCTGTACATAAAGTTATCAGCATGAGAATCTAATAAGACTCATGTCTAACATGCTGATGTTAAAAAGCGGTGGCATTTGGCTGATTTAAATAGTTTCGATCCACTTTTGATTTGGGAAAGTTTCTATACTGCATCCCATTTTTTTTCCTCACAACTGATTGATTTATCTCATAATTCAGGCCCATGCCGTTCACAACAATGTCTGAAAGTTCCTTTGCTAAATCAGGTTAAATGTTTTTAAATCAAACCCAGGGACTTTGAGAGAGACTAAGCTTGGACATAACCGGTTTTCCAGCGCCTTCCTTCATCTGACTCTGTATATGTGTCTTTCCTTTTCAGACGATCACTATGACATTTCGCTAAGCAGAAGTGTCACCCGCTTGCCGTAGACTCACCTGTCATTTCCACAACTGAGATTTCCCCAATGCCTGTCTGTGTGTCTGGCCATCTATTTGTTCTTCAGACCTGTCCATACAGCTTCTTGCTTCTGTTGAGCCGCTCATACAGCACTCATCCCCGATCTGTACTGGCCAGCGATTGTACTTTCTATGTGCAAATAAAGACTTAAGGCAGTGTTTTTGTTTTTAATCGATAATTATAAATTTTTCTGGATCTATATTACATTTCTATTTATGTTTGATGCCGGCAAACATGATATTTTCTCCTTTTGTGAGTTTGTGCTAGTGGCTAAATAAATGTACTTCCTTTTTCTACGAAGGTTTTATTTTCCAATTCTGTAATGTCGCTTTGTGAGTCAGTGTTTGTGCGTAAATGTGTGTTTTGGTCTTCTTTTTTTTTTTGAGCACATCCACATGCCTCTTTGTGCTTAACCCAACCGGGTCCCAGCCAATGGCCAGTGACCTTTCGGTTGATTCTGTCCAATAGGTAATTGGCTCAGAGTTCAACAAGAAGAAGGAGGAGCTTAAGGAGGTGCAGGGCTTAGCCAATCAGCTCTCACAGGCTGGAGCCGCCAATCTAGTGGAGCCCCGCCAACTCCAGCTCAACACCCGCTGGGTTGAGGTGGAGGGCAAGTTCATACCCTTCAAAAGACGATGTGTGAGTCTCAATAGGCACTACTTGTACATTTGTAATACTAACAAAACTTACTGATGAGACAAGCCCAGAAAACTAACTCTTTAAGGATGCAACCTTTTAAAAACCAGTGTGTTTTCATTGAAAGCATGAATCTAGAGTTTTAAAAAAAGCTTGAAAACCTAGTAAACCATGACTGAACATGCTATTTTGAGTTCCAGTGTAGAATGACTGTCATGTATTTACTAGATAGTTCAATCTTAAACCATTTAAAATACTGATTTAGTAAGGATTAACTCAGAAGTTTAAATGGCGTCATGCCTCCCTAACTCAGTTTTAACAACAAAAAAATTAACAAACCTAAAATGAAATTCAACATGGATGCCCTGCGGATGAAAAGAAACTGTTAAAACTTTAAAAGCTTTAACAGAAAACAGGGGAAAAGTCTAATAATATATACTAAACTAATAAGAGTATGAAATACTGCTTGTAATAAAAATGATATCTTCAGAAAAATGTCTTAAAATTGATACTAAACAACTAGTATTAGAGCTTTAGTTCTCTCCTTTCAAACAATGAACTTCCAGTTTGCTTTTCTTGTGTTTCTTTGCTGTCATTCTTATTTACGTGTCTTGCGTGTGTCTCAGAGAAACACTCGCATGTCTCACTGTCAGTGGTTGCTGTGTCTGGTTTTGTGTCACGCATGCCTGCCTTTCCCTCCACTAATCACGTCACCGGCAGTCCGTCGATCTTCCAGCCACTGAAGATGTATGCGTTTTCGTGAGACACAAACACCCATCCATCCTCCACATGCCCTTCGCCCCACTGTGTGTCGGGGGGTTTTGTACTTGGACTAAAACCCAACTGAATGGGAAGATTTCATGTATTCTCTGAGCTCAGGGCTCCTACACTGTGTGGAAAAACTATTTTCCAAGTCTGGACAAGTATGGGAAAGATAACACAGTTTGGAAATATGTTTGTATTCCCAAACTGAGTGTTTCATCTGTTCATGCATCCATCCATCTTTTTTTTTCCAGCTTACATTTTTCAAATCTGAGCACTTTAGAAATATCTACCATTAGTCCAAACTGAACTGGTATATTTACGCTCTACAAAAGACGGCAAATTAGCTCACACTGAGGTAAAAAAAAAAGTAAAAGTACGAAATCTGACTAATGTGTAGGAACCCTGTGAGAAGCACCAGAACAGTTATTTTCTTACCTAAATGGACTGCTTGAGGACACTTGGACAGTAACTTTAAAGGAAGATCAGTGTGCTTCATTTTAGTTGTTAAGACACTAAGAGCTATGTCGAAAATAAGTGTTTCTGATTCTAGACCAGACTCGATGGAAAAAACAACAAAATATTAGCAGTTATAGCAAGCTGAGAAGCAAATGCTAAGTTAAGTGTGCTTTTTAACTGACAGTTAACAGGTAGCAGTATTCACACAGTGCTTACAGACCACTTTTGTAATCAAAATTCTACCACAGTGTTAAGTGTTGGCAGGTTTTTAAAAAACTTTTGTAACCAAGAGTTTGTCAACCAACCTGACGAGACATCAGGGAACTTCCTTTCCTTTCCTAGAACTTCCTTTCTTACTTCAAAATTAGAGCTTCAAACATTGTGTTTACAGGGTGTCGGGTTTAATGTTCACACCTTTCTACGAACGGCTGAGAAGAACGCTTCACTCGTTGGCAACCGGGGGGTTAGCATTACAACGCAGACCTCACTTTGATGAAAAATAGAAACTTTAGGAGGTTTATTGCAAACTTTTGCAAATGGAGACATGCAACTTGCAGCAAGATATAAAACCTGCTCTGCCTGCTTCAAAACAGCCTTAGAGTCCAAGCGCTATCGGTTATTATTGATTTTTCTTACGAAGCACACTCTTCTTCTACTGTCCATTTTCCCGCAGTGGTTTTGATGCAAATAAATTCAGTCCAGGTGTGTTTTCAGTCCAAGTTACCAAAACAAACAAACAAAGTAGCAAAACTGGTCAAATGATGAGATGGAACCTGAAAGTTGAGATTTACTGGGTAAAATTGAGTTTGCTGCATATATATAAAGATATATCCTGAAGAATGAAAGATTATAATTTAATCTACACATCAGATTCAGAAAAGCCAGCTTCCTCCTCTCACCATCACCACCTGCTCTGCTCTTTCATCCTCACAGACAATCACACAGTGTCCAAACACTGTTAGAGAAAAATAATACAAGAAAGCATGTTCTAGTCTGCTGCTTGCCTGAATTATTTTTGGGCCGTTGGTACTGATCCATAAACATTGGTGCATCGTAATAAATCAGAATATTGTTGAAGCATTAATTTACTACATTAATTCGATTTAAAAAGTGAAAGACAAAGTCAGTTGAGTAAGCTGACTTCTTCTGAATCCATTTCTGATTGGATGGTGACTGAAAACGAGGAACAACACAGTTCTGGTTCTTGTCTACTAATGTAGTTCACTTTCATTCCATTTTGTCATCCATGTTTAATTGTGTACCCTTTTTCCTTCAACTCAACTTTCCATCATTTGTGGGTTTTCATTGACTAGTAAATATGTGGATGATATTCTGATTTATTAAGGTGCACCTGCAAGTACTAGACGTTTGTACGTCTGTCACAATGATTTCAATTATTTAAAAACTTCATGAAGGGTGATATTAGCAAAAACGGATTTATTTAGATCAAAAATTTAATAACAATAATAATGATAAAAAACGTTTAAAAAGTTAAACATTATTTCATCTTCATCCTTAATTGTTTTCATTTCAGAGTAGCATTAGATGCCGATCTAAGTTAATTTTATGTGTACTGACGATAATTTAGGAGTAAAAAGTGAATTTAGAATAATATTGAAACCAAATGTGACAGAACCTTTCAGGATGTAAACTCTCATCATTCACTTCACCTCTCAATAAAACCTAGATTGCATTTACCTGTGACAAAGAATGCTTCATGATTAATTCCTGCATAAATTTTATAGTCAGTGTTGCAGATACTTTGATGTTCTAGTAAAGAAACAGAACCCGTTGTAATAAGAACCATTTTTCTGTAAAACTCTGATTTAACTGCACGGACTACGGCGGCAAGTTAAATCCCACTGAATTTACAGTCAAAACTACAAATTTTACATACATTGAATAAAAAGACACATACACCTTTATTTCTCACTGGCTAAAATTCAGTCAGACCAAACTCTCTCTTGTTTTGCGTCAGACAGGATTAATTTCCCATTTTCTCTAGAAAATTAGTTTATTACAGGATGGTTTTCTCAAGGCGACTTATTGAAATGCAGTCGTATTCTGTGTTGCAATAAACCTAAGATATTAGATTTTCTTAGACCATATCATTTGAAAAACAGACAGAAATAAACACAAATATGGAAAGAAAAAAAATCTGTCTTGTTCTTGAAAAGTATGCTTGATGATTGGGACTGATCCGTCTGCTCAGTCTCGCATGTTCGCAGTCGGCAGCAATCAACTCGGTGCGAGGCCGCTAATAACGCCATTAAGAGTGTTTCATCTGGGCCTGATTAAAAAGTCTCCTTTAAATGGAGGGCGACTGTTTGGCCTGCGATGGGAGCATAACAATGAGGTGAAACGAACACAGCCGAGTGTTTACATCCCAGTTTATCTCCAACAAGCTTTGTGCGTCTTTCTGGAAAAAAAAAAAAGAGAAAAAAGTAGATTTCCATTTTAGTTGTAGTAATTTGAATACATTAAAGGTCAGATAAAGTATATAAAACAGAAAAATGACGACATCTCAATCTAGGGCTTCACATTCAGTTCCTCTAAAAATTCCTTCCTGTTATGATCAGTGGTAGTTTTTGATATGGGCCATATGGGCAGCTGCCCAGGGCGGCAATAGAAAGGAGGGCGCACAAGCGCAACTAAAAAGAAAAAAGAAACAATTCCATTTGTAATATCAACTATTAACTTTATTCCTGTGTTTTCGATGGAGAGTGGGCGCCCTCGTGTGTTGAGCGTGGTCCCTGCCTGCTTCTGAAAAAGGAAGACAAGTTTTAGTTGAGATAATTTCTTGTATTCTGATTGGTCGGGAAAGAGAAGGGGGTCTCCAAAAGGGCCAATCATGCGACAACCACCACTGATTATTACTAAACTTCTATTATAAGCAATAAAATGTGATTAAATGTGGACTGAATGAGGTCTCAGATGGGTTTCAAATGAAAATGTTAGCTGCTTGTGAAGTGTTACCTGTCCAGAGAATACCAAACATGACGTAACATATTTATCTATTTTTGGAGTCATAACATTTCTGTGCTGTGTGTACTGTTGCTTGTGTGTTGGCGTGTGTGTGTGTGTGTGTGTGTGTGGAATCAGGAGTACCTGACAGAGCTCCAGGCGCTGCTGCGTTCGGTGTCAGAGACGGACTTCAAGCTGAACTCTCCTGAATACTGGCCTGCAGCGTATTATAACCTGCCGCAGCAAGAGCACTGCCTGAAGGTCAGCACTGCCGCCGAGTTGGAAAAAAAAAAAAATCTGCTGCATTTTTCACAGTATTAACAATACACATTCACTTTCTTTTTTATTTTTTTTAATGAAGGCATAAATAAAATGCTTCATCTATCGGATTGTTTTCTTCCATCTACTAAACGGCCTTGGAAAAGTTTTAATTTCCCTTTGGGTCTTTTAAAAAATAAATGCATGTTTGTTTCAGACTAGAAATCAAGTCAGAAATATTCAACGGTTTCAACAAACAGTTGTTGCATGTCAGCACTCCACTGTTTTATTTTTAATGTCAATTTTCTTAAAAATTAACATTTTTGACTAAAAACACGTATTTGTAATATTTAAAATGTGTTCCAACATAGCTTTGAGCTCCTATAATAGCATACTTATTGTATATAGCAGTGAAAAAACATCAATTAACATGACATTTTTAACATATTCTGAGGTTATAAATCAAAATTCTAAAATCTTTGATATACATCTACTAATACTTTTCTAACCCACCACAAAATGGGATTTGTTTTGTCTGTTTTTCATTTGACCTAGCGATAAGAGTGTATTTTCTGCTACATAGTTTTCACAATGACTCTTTGTTGCTTTTTGCGATATCATATCTCATCTGTAACGGTGCGCTGTATTGTTCAAAGTCAACACATTCAATTTTAACATCATCCTTCTGGCTTACCACAAAAAGGCTGATTCTGCTTAAGAGATAAAAAAGAGGCTTTTGTAAATGTTTAATTCAATCATGTCCTTGTTGTATCCACTCATTTATTCTTTCAAGCTCACTTCTAGATACTGATTTTGAGTCCAACATAATTTTGGGCTAAATGAAAACTGTAAATTGGCAACAATATAACCAATGTGATCATCATAAAATAGACTTTGAAATTTAGTTCCTAATTGATGATTTTTGTACCTGCATGGCTGCATTTGTCATTTTTCCTCTTAATCACGCCGAAGTTCAGATCTTGTCAAAGTATAATACATTGTTTTCTGCCTCTCAACCTGCATGCAACCTCAAAGCAAGCATTCTCTCAACCTTAAGTTATGTTTAAATATTTTTATTATTTACTGGATTGAAGCTTAGACTTAGAGCTTAGCTCAGGTTTCTTTTTTAAAGGTTTTATTGGCTCTAGTGGCCTTTATTTGATAGTGAATTGACAGGAAAGTGGATAATGAGAGAAGGGGAAGACATGAGAGAAGGTCGCCAGGCTGGGAATCAAACCTGCGACGGCCACATCAAGGACTAAAACCTCCATATGTGGGTTGTGCTTAACCACTACACCACCACAGCACCCTGACTGTCAGGTTTCTAGTAGAAGGCCCCCAATGTTAACAGACCCAGCCAATCCCAGACCGCCTGTGGCTAACATGGCTAAATATGTACCATCACACTCTAAGCACCAAACCCTGAACCCGAACCTGAACCTGGCCTGTTGAAGCAACGTCACAATAAATGAGTGAAGAAAATATGTTTTTATTTCTGCAGTGAATGCCAACAGTAAAAAATGGCATAGAAAGAAAATGCATTTGCATAATTTAACTTTGTGCATACATGTGTCCTTCAAATAAATCGTATATGGAAGTATTTCAGGTCAAGTCGAATTCTTAACTCTAGAAATTCTCCATTTCTCACTTTGGTGCCTCTGGGAGGAGAGTGAAAGTGTGAACAATTCCTGCTGTGGGAGTGTGAAGTCCTTGAGGTAGCTCTCCTGTGAACTATGTGCTTGTAGAGGCTATGTGGAGAGATTTCGATTATGCTCTCATTACACAGCCACTGTGTTGCTAAAACACACGGTGATGCACCTTTGGCACATCACACACATGGTGTGTGGCATCTTTTTTATTATCTCTTTTTTCTTGAGAATTTAAAAACCAACTAAAATTTTGAAGATTGTTGTGACAGAAGAGATTACAAAACTGAATATTTAGGGTATAGTCTGGTTTAACTTAAGCTAAACAGCTAATTATTTTTCTTCTCCTTGCCCATTGAGACCAGGACTGAAATTGTAGGAAATGTAAAAAAAAAAATGGCACAGACAATGGATGTGGAAACCTTAATCCTTTTTTTTTTAAACTATAGTTTCATTTTTGCTTGATTGTGATACAAGATATAACTGATTTTTTTTTATGTTATCCTCAAAGGTTGCCAATAACATCAGGTTTTGACTACAAACAGATATTCTTTGAATGCTTAATACCCTTCTTGTTCATTCGCTTTAGTTTTCCTAATCCTGAACAATTGTTTTTTTGTGCACTTCCTCGCATGCAGGACGTAAAGGAGAACATAGACAAGCTGCACGGCCCAGTGGAAGGCGCTCTGGGCCGGAGAGAAGAGATGGTGATGGGATCTGGACCTTTGGAAGGTCACAGGGTTCAAGAGACTGCTTCCCTACTCAACAACAACTGGGACAAACTAAACAAGCTCTACAAAGACAGACTGAAGTAAAAGAATTCCGGAGGAATATTCAGAAGATTTCTTTACATTTTGGTTGTTGTGGTTATAGAAGCTACAAAATCATAAGACAGCTTTGGGATTTCTTTTACGTCATATATAGCTGATTGATTTTTGTACTCATTGTTATAGAAATATCTGATCTGTCTTTGTCAAGGCGTTGGAAGGACTGTAACTCCAAATGGCAGAGGTTTGTTTCGGACCAGAAGGAAGTGGAGGAGTGGCTGAGCAATGCTGACAGCACTTTGAAACTGTCTGAGAGTGAGCCGGCAGCACACAGACAGCAACTCAGGGTAAAACCCAATCCTCCTCTTCCCTGTTTGCCAATTACATGAACATATTAAGATGTACCTCTGCAGGACAACAATGTATTTTAATATTGAGAACCCTTTCTGTCCGGATGAAACCTATAAAGACAATATTACCCCTTAAGACATGTCCTTGTGCAAATGGTGAGACAGGTGTGTGTGTGTGTGTGTGTCTGCACAGGACCTGGTGGACGACATACCTCACCAGGAGGTGGTGTTGGGCAGAGTGAACTCTGCAGGAGAAGACATCAGCCAGATGAGCACACCAGATGATGCCTTACGCCTCCGATCGCAGCTTAAACTACTCAACACTAGCTGGGCCAACATCTGCCAGGAGCTCAGGGAGCGTAAGAGGAGGTGGGCGGGCCCCCATCCAACCTCACAGCTGTGATTTGACAATCACCATGTTCAACAACGTGCCACTACTAAGAGGAGACCTTGTATCTGCAGGTCCGCCGAGGCGCGAACAGCTGCCGCAGAGTTTGAGGAGGACATGGGCTCGATGCTGGGCTGGCTGGATAAAGCGGAGGGTGTGCTGGCCATCCCTCTGCACCCCCCAGAACCACAGCACATCAGGGACACTTTGAGCAAAGTCCAGGTACGGCAAAAAAAAAAACAATGGGGATAATATACACACACACTGCACTGTTCAGTAGAATGAGGCATGAATCTCTATTGCCTGGCGGAGGCCAAGTTTCTGACCATTAGGAGCTTCTAAAGTCACATGAAATTAATATTTTCCGTTATCTGTCTAAGACACGTGTGGAGGAGCTTCCTGCGAAGAAGTCGGCAGTGGAGAATCTGAACTCCAAGCAGAAGATGCTAACACTTCTTCCCGCTGACAAGCACAAAGACATCAGGGGCATCAACACTCGCTGGGCTCAGGTAAGCAACTACCACTACTGATATTACTGAGCTGTGGGGATGTGGAAGTACAAACCATTGAAGGCAGCATGAATTTAACATCAGTTCAATTCAAAATACTAAATGTTGTGTGATCTTTTGCTGTAGGATCATCATGCTAATGACTCAATTTCCAGGCAGCATAGACAATAATCAAGACCGGATGACACCTTCAGTTGTTTCTGGCATATGCTAATCCACCTCACTTGCTTTTGCCATTTCTCTATAAACCGAATCTTAACAAGCCCAAGCTACCAAGCTTGCGCTTCTACTTTCATTAAAAGGGGGTGTACCTTTTCTTTATTTCTTTCCTTTAGGTGTCGAGGGCTCTGCCTGAGCGTCAGCTGGAGATCGAGGGTCTGCTGAAGGAGCTTTTGAAGCTCCAAGGTGAGCTGGACGACCTGTCAGGCTGGGCGTCGAGCACGAGAGCCAAGCTGGAGCAGAGTCCCCAAGAACCACCACCCAGAGTACAGCAACTTTTGTTTTCTTACTCATAACAACCACTTTTCTTATTTAAACAACAAGTACTAAAGCGTTGTGTCTAACAGCTAATTGAGGACGTTCAGCAGAAGAAGCCAGAAATGGAGTTTGTTTTGGAGCGAGCCAGTCAGATGTACAGGGAGACTCCTCCAGGACGGCTGGAGAAGGTGAGCGACAGCTGAACTTCAACCACACACTGACGTTTTCACAACGCGCTTCACCTCTGTAAAGATGATGTGAAGAAAAGCCTTTTGTTCCAACATGACGTTCACGTCTTTCATCTCATCACCATGTTTTCTTCAAAGATCTCGTCACATTTTAGATCACCGTCTTCATTAATATAGGTCTCAGATCAAAGGCACGCTCTCCCGCTGAACTAACTAAACTCTTTTGATTGTATTTGTACAAGCTTACCTTGAACCATTTGTTAGCCGAGACGTGAGTTGCGTGTGTGTGTGTGTGTGTTTTCCATGTGTTGATGACATCAGGGGAAACACGTGAAGCTAAGGGAGGACTGGACGGTGATTCTGGAGCTGCTGCAGCAGAACAAAGAAAGGATGGCTGCTGCTCTCGTCTCCAAAAAAACCCGTAAGTCTTCTTTTGCAGAAACATCGTAATACAATCATCACCAGAAAAACATCTGATGCAAGAAAAGATGCTAATGAGGCAACTAAATATGAAGACAGAATTGTTTTTGTCTTTCTTTAGTGGTGGGTTGTAGTGAAGCACAAATAATTAATTGCTGTACTTAAGTACATTTTCATGTATCTGTACTTAAAGAGGCAGTATCATGTAAAATCAACTTTTTTGAGTTTTGTTATAATGTATAACTATCAAGACATAATTAATAACGGGTAAATAATGTCATATAATATTGTATTGAAACAGTCTTTTTTCTTTTTAGTTCATTTGTCTTGTTTTTATCTCCAAACTGTGACGCTGGGAACGTTTTGGAGGCTTACCTTGAAAATGTTTGTAAAGTTTCTGGAATTTGCCATTTTCTAGAACTCTTTCTAATATCGTGTGCTTCCCAGACGAAGGCCTGACAGGAAGTTCCCAGCCTGAATCTGCCGCGCTCCAGCAGTTCAACAAATCCTGGGCTGAGCTCACCGATTGGCTGAAGATGCTGGATAACATGGTGCAAAACAAGCAGGTGGTAGTCGCTGACCTGGACGACATCAACGAAAACATAAACCAGCTCAAGGTGACGATCTTAGCGCAGCTCAAACATGAACTGTGATCAAGCTAAGTGATGTAGCATCCACATGTGTGCACGATTTAGGTTTTGAAGAATAATAACATTGCATGACTGGGAAGTTTGAGTGTGCATTGCTTGCGTTCAGGGATCTCTACAAGAGCTCGATAAGCGGCGCCCCCTCCTGGAGAAACAAGTAACGGCAGCACAGAACCTGAAGAACAAGACCAGCAACCACGACACGCGCAATGCCATCACAGAACGCAGTAAGCCACACACATCCTCACAAAGCTGCATTTCCATTACAAATATACACAAAACTTGTGTTACATATATATTCTAGTATTTAAACACAATTTCAAATTGTGATGTTTCCAATAAATAAGAAAAGCAATTAAAATCACACATGAAGTTATTAAAAAAACATGCTGCTGTCCTGTTGTCATCTTTTTCATGGCTTGTACCAATGGCAACATACAGTTGCGAAAAAACTGTCTCCTTTGCAGTTTTGTGAAATAAACTGAATTTTATATGGTCACCTTCAAAGGCACCCTATCCTAGTGCCAAAACATTTCAGCAAAATGTTACGCCAATTTTTTAAGAATTAAAGTGTTTAATCTCCCGTGGCAACCATTCAGCTGTGCAAAACACTTGGTAGAACTGGGCGTCGCCTTCGAGGACGAAGCTCGTCCTCAGAATCGCAGCTTCCAGGTCTCACAGAGCAGCCCTGCCCCACTCAGCTCCTTCAGACTAGCCAGTAGTAATTAGCAAACATCTCATTATGTGAGGTACTTCTCAGGAATTTGCCGATAAAAACATTGTTAAAGGTTCAAAAGAGGAGCAGTGATCGATTTTTAAGGCATTAAATTATGAAGTCAAACATCTTTTAAGTCATATTCGTTGTATATGGTATTTTATAACAACTGGAGACAATAAAGCTACATGACTGTGCTATGAAATGGTACTATGTACCTGGAAAGCACACAATTTTGTTTTTTTCTCCCCTACAGTCGACAAGCTTCAGACCCACTGGGAAGACTCTCAGACCAAACTCTCCGACAGGCTCAAGCAAATCCTGAACATGCTGCAGGACTCCACAAACTGGCTGGATGCAAAGCGGGAGGTGGACTACCTCATCAAACAGGCCAGTGGGAGGCTGGAATCGTGGCAGGAGATCACGTACACAGCGGACGCACTGAAGAAGCAACACGCAGATCTGAGGGTGGGCACCGGAGATCCGTCTGCATGGCGGCATGAATGTCAGATCCAGATCTGTTGTCATCGACAACGAGAACGAGCCCTTTTTGTTTCCGTTGCTCTGCAGGTCTTCATGAGGGACCTGAAGCAGTGGCAGGGACAGGTGACTGAAACCAACGCGCTGGCCAACAAGCTGCTGACGCTGTACGCCAGCGACGACACGCACAAGGTCACCCAGGTCAATGACAACATGCTGGCGACGTGGGCGCACATCAACAAACGGTAACCGCACACTCGTCAATACCAGCGTTCTTCGTTCGGGAATACAAGTCCCGTTAGTCTAAAAATATGGCATAAAACTGGAACCAAAAAAAACCAAATAAGTTGCTCCTGACTATAAGACGTAGGCCAATCAAACTATGAACAAAAGCGTGACTTATAGTCTGGAAAATGCTCTACTTTGTTTGGTTATGAAAAGGCTCAATTGGTAGACCGCTTGTTACATGGAAGACACGGTCTTCTGAGTGTCTTGGTGTCTTAACACGTGTGGTAGAAATGACAGTAGATCACTGGAAGAGCAGACATTCAGAATGAGTACCAATCTTACTTTTAGTTAATGCTACGCAATGCCCAGTTTCTTTGCTAGCAGAGAAAAGAGATGACTTTTCTTCTCCAATCTTTGTTCAGTCGGTTGGTTTCTTTGTGTTGTCTGAATAAAGAACGTGTTTGTAAAAATGAACTAGAGAAACTGGCTGGATTTCTGCAGGCAAACTTTTGTTTTAGGGAGCTTGTAGAGGAACTGAAGGCTTTTAGTTGCTTAGGGCTCTCCCACTCTTCATCCGAGGTGGAAAAGGCATTTCTGTATAAGACACGGCAACAAACTTATGACCAATCACACAACATTTCACACACAGTTCTGTCGGAATAGCTCGACCGGGCCCTGGTGTCGAGAAATACCAAATGACGCAATTTTTGTCACTTGTTTACGTCAATGAGACAATTTCAACACCTCGGATGAAATATGTTAGCAACTTTACTGGAAGTCAGGACAGTCGTTTGCCTCACAAAAGAGAAATCGTTCAGAATATTACTGTGCATCTATTAATTCATAAAAATCTAAAATAATTGGTCAAAGTGCTATGCGACCAGGGTTCATTTTGGTACAACTTGATAATAAAGCCTGAGTTGGAGGTAAGTCCTCGGTTTCCCTCATCTCTTTCGCACGTCTTCAGAGTTTCAGACCGGGAGGCGGCTGTGGAAGCCGGCCTGAAGCTGCTCCACCAGTTCTACCTGGACCTGGAGAAGTTCCTGAGCTGGCTGACGGAGGCGGAGACCACCTGCAATGTTTTAATAGATGCCACCAACAAGGAGAGGCTGCAGGATCAGCCTGAGGCAGCCAAGAGGCTGCTGGCCCAGTGGAAGGTAGGACACAGTTTAACACACACATCCTCTTCATTAAGGCGTGTAATCCGGCTCGTTTGAGGTGTAACTGCATGACCTGGTTATTTACCAGGGACAGAAAGTGCTGGATCTTAACAGGGAACTCAGAAAAAAAAACAAAACTAAATTAGTTTCAGCTCTCCTGGCATCACAGTTCTTGTTTGATTCGTCCCCCCTTCCCTCACCAGGTACCAGTGGAACAGGATTATCCATGTTTCTCACTCCACCTGTCAGCCATCATTAGACGATGACTGATTCCCTTATGTTTCCTCGCTCACCGAGTTGGGATATTAATGCAACAGATTTCCTGTGTTTATATATAAAAACTGGCCCCGCATGAATAATGGAGGAGCACTCAGCTTTGGAGCTGTGTGGGCAGAGAGTAAATTGTTTTCACAAGGACAGCATAGCATAAGGGCAGAGCGGGTTTAGCAGAGAGACTTTCTTCTGCATCTTTCCTCATTTCGTTTCATTTTTTTTCTATATTCAGAGAGGCATTGAGCTCATATTCATACAGAGTGATAGATTTTTAATGTTTATGTCTGCCTGTTTTAACGATTATGGCTCATGGCAGATGAAAACCCTAATTCTGTTTCTCAGGAATATTGAAATATTAAGTATTTTATTTGCATACCCGAATTAGTACCACACATATGATTTTTTTTTTTCTTTTACGGGGGTTAAAAGATCAGAATTGCATCGTTCAGACTGCGGGGAAAAAGTCGTCTGTAGGTCGCACGAGGCCATTTGAAGGTGAAAGTTGTGGAGAATACCAAACTAAAATCTAATCGACATTCTTTAGAGAGACTTTAAACTTTCCTTCTCACTCCAGCCTTTTAACATCTACAGTGTTTTTAATCAAGCTCACTTCAGTTTTTGTAAAGCTGACATCAAACGCCATCCCAGGAGATAACATCCTCCCGGCTTAACCCAGTGTTTGATTAACAAGTCGAGCAAAAATATATATATATAAAAAAAATGAAAACACTTGCACAATTCCCTCCCCTGCTTGGAATGACAACAATGCTGATACGGCAGCATGAAGAGATCTCATTGGCCTCTCCCGGTCTGGCGGACATATGGAAAAATGCCCCCCACTGCCTTGTGGGTGTTGAATGGTGGCCTCTGTCTGTGGAGAGGACACACTCTGACCCTATTCCTGCTCCTACACGCTCTTTTTGTTGAAGCTCGGACACACTCGCATGTTGGAATCGGAATCCGAGACACAAATTTCAGCTTTTATTTCCTCTTCTCACGCACACACACATGCATTAAGAGTTGTGTCAGTCCAACAGGCAGTGCTGTGTGCAGCGCCGAGATAGTCTTCTGTGTCCAATTATTATGGCAGCTGTAGCATCCAGAGGAGTGCACACACTCTCTCCGGGGCGACAACGCCACACGCAGATAAGGTTTAATTGGAAAACGAGCTCACTCATCGTTTTCCTCTTGCTTTCATGTCCTCTTTGCCTCTTTCCTCCTCCTATCTCTTCCTCGCCCCCTCTTGTGTTTCCACCAACTTACCCGGCCCAACTTTGTCTCCTCGCCCTCCCCGTCCTCTCGTCTCCAGTATCTGCCTCGCGTTTTAAACAGAGGGCATTTCTGTGCAGCTGCGGGGGGGAGCTCGTTTGAACGGAATAGAGGAAAAACATGGTGCTTCCTCTGCGACTTAGCGTCTAGTTTCTTCTTTGGAGGATGCTGCGTAGGAAGGTCTACCAAGTTCAGGTTGGAACATAAAATTCAAGCTTCGTTCTTTTGTAAAGCGGAAAAAAATCCAGTTATGAAAACAGATTGTGTTTTTTACATGTTGAAGACGTCGTCATTTTTAGAGTTTTGTTGTTAAAGTTCAGATGGATAAAGAGCTTCTTTGTTTCAACGATGATCGTTGAGCCCGTTGGATTCTTCTCTTGTCATATTCATGTCTGACCTAATCTTTGGTTAATTCGCAGTGTTATGTGCTTTTCAGCCACAGAGTATCATTTTACAGCACAGTCGAGTAATTATGCCAACTTCAGTGAAGGAAATTTGGCTTTACAAGAAATTGGGCATATATGTCTTTAAGAAGGAAGTCATCACAATGTGGCTCCTCTATTAACCCTTTAACAACATTTTTATCAGCGTTGCACTGAGAAGAAGCTCCTATAATGAGCTCAGCAGTTCCACTATGTGTTTGCTAATTGCTGCTGGCTAGTCTGAAGGAGCTGAATACTCAGTTTTAATTACTTTGATTCTTTCTTGCATGTTTGAGAAATATTTTAATCTCCATGGCAACCATTCAGCTGTGCAAAACACCTGGTTACACCAAAGTGCAGCCCTCCTCCTTTCAGCTCCTTCATACTAGCCAGCAGCAATTAGCAAACACCTGGTGGAACTGCTGAGCTCATTACAGGAGTAACACATGGTAAAAATGTTGTTAAAGGGTTAATAGAGGAGCCATTTTGTGATGACTTCTTGAAGGCGGAGTTTCAGAAAGAGCAGGAGTTTCTTAAAGAGACAGGCCCAATTTCAAGGCATTAAAATTGCAAAGCTAAATTTCTCTCAAGTCATATTTTATATATATATATATATATATAGCATACATATAGCATTTTTATTACAAATCCTGTCTCTTTGTGTTAAACTAGGACCTCCAGGCAGAGGTGGACGGCCATGAAGAGCTGTATCACTCCCTGGATGAGAACGGCCAGAGGATCCTAACCTCTCTGAGGGACCCTGAGGACCGGGTTCTGCTCCAGAGACGTCTGGACAACATGAGGCACCGCTGGAACGACCTGCGCAGCAAGACTCTCAGCATGAGGTGAGACACACCTGGACTACAGACGGTCCAAAGAGGGAGAAATGCTTCAGTTTGGATCCAGATGATTAAAAAAAAAATGGTGGGAGGGAAAAGCTTCTGCTTGTTTGGTAGGTCACAGCTGGACTCCGACATGGCCCCCTGGAAGAGGCTCCACATGTCACTGCAGGAGCTGCTGAACTGGCTAAGGCTCAAGAGTCAGCAGCTGGAGCAGGAGAAACCTGTAGGGGGCGACGTTCCCGCCGTGCAGACCCAGCTGGATACCCACAGAGTAAGGGGGAAATATGACACAAGCTTATGTCTAAGGTTAATAAGGAAATATGTGATTTTTTTTTCTGGTGTAAAATTGTTTTAGTTTGACTTTATATGGATTAAAACAGAAAATTGCTGTGTTTAGGGACAATATTAAAAGCCTAAAATGAGAAGAATCAGACTGGAAGAATCCATGACCTCCTGAAGCTCAGATTAACATCATAATTCATTACCTATATGCAGGGTTTGGCACCAAAAAGCACAAAAAAGAAAATAAGTAAACAGTTAATATAATGTCCTGTCATGGTAAATCCTAAAAACAGCCAATGAAATCGAAGAAAACCTTCAGTGTAGCAGACACTCGGTTCCAAGCATCGTTTATTCTGAGATCAAAGATAAGTGGAATGAAAGCTACCTCTGGTTTAAGTAGATAAGAGACTTGAACATATATGTGTGTGTGTTTGTGGGTGTGTGTGTGTGTGTGTGTCCCAGGGGTTCAAAATGGAGCTCAGAGCCAAGGATCCAGTGGTGACCAAGGCTCTTGATGATGCGGGATTCTTCCTGTCCGAACTGCCTAGAGAGTCACCATCACCTGAACTGAGAGGTAAAACACACGCACACAAACTTCATTTATGTCTAAAACAGATTTGCTGACATTAATAACACATTTATTTCTGCTTTATAATGTTTTTGTTTTGAGATTGTTACGTCAAAGAACCATTCATCAGTTACAGATCCTTGAAAAAGTATTCTTAGCCCTTTACTTTCTACATTTTGTCATGTTACAACCACAAACTTTTGTTATTTAGTGGGATTTTCTGTGTTCCCATCAAACACTAGTAAATTGCAATGTGGGTCAATACAATACAACCTCACGTAACTGCATTTACAGCCACTAATTATTCCAGGTATGTCTCCACCAGGCTTTCATATCTACAGACAGAAATTGTTGCTCATACAGTATGCACATGCATGGAGATTATCTGTGAACTTTCAAGTAAATGAGGGAATGGTGAATTCTGCTCTCAAAGTATTTGAGCTCCTTCAGTTCTCAAATCTGAAATAACGGGAAACGAGGATTAGCTTTCCGTCTCTCTTTGCTCATAAATTAAAAATATGCATCCTAGTGACAGCCTAGTAACGATTGCTTGTGGAGGTCGACACGGAAACGCAGTCACAGATGCTTTACTTGCCGCGCTGTTTGCACCATGGCAGCAGCATGGGCTACACAACAAGCCAAGCCTAAAGTGTGGTCTAATAAATCTGACAGGCTGCCAACTTCAGAGAGGGCTGAGAGGAAAAGGGGAATTCCAGTGTCTGCTCTTCAGTCGGTAGCTCTATCGCCCTCATGTGGCTCTCAGAATGGGGCCAAGTTTAATGGCTAAAATTCAACAACTTGACGCAAGGTGCTAATGTTTCTATGGTCTAGTCAAAATTTAGGCCTAAATCCAATTGAGAATCTGTGGCAAGGCTTGGAAATTGGCGCTCACAACCAGACTGAACTTGAGCTATTATGTGAAGAATAGGTGAAAGTTTCTAGAAACATACCTTCACAGAGGCACAATTGATCAAATATAGCTTAATAAATGAGACTGTTGCTATTAGTTACTCATTTTGCCAGACTTGGCTTATCCCAAACGTCAGACATCAGCCCGGAGGAGCGTGCTCAGAACGTGGGCCGAGTGTTGCGCAAAGAGGCAGACGATGTGGTGAGCCGGTGGGACCGGCTCAACGTCGACTCGGCCGACTGGCAAAGGAGGTTGGAGTTGGCCCTAGACAGACTGATGGAGCTCCAGGAAGCAGAAGACCTGCTGGACAAACAGCTGAAGCAGGCGGAGATGGTGAAGCAGGGCTGGGAACCTGTGGGGGAACTGTTGATTGACTCCTTACCTGAGCACATCAGTAGAGTCAAGGTAACTCCAACAGACCAACAAGTCACTTTGTCTTCATAAGAGTAATTATTTGCATTGAAAATTTTATCTGAGCAGTTACAAATGTTTACAAATGTGTGTGTTTCTCTTTGGCTCAGGAGTTCCAGGAAGAAATAGCTCTGATTAAGGACGATGTGACACACATGAACCATTTGGCATCCACGTTCGATCCATCCGACATCCAGTTGTCTCCTAGCAACCTGGAACGCATTGAAGACCTCAACACGCGCTGGAGACTCCTCCAAGTATGTAACCCTTAAACATTCTCACACACACACACAAGAAAAACATTTTTCCAATAAACTCTGTTTTGTACTTTATTTCACCCAGTTGGTGTGGGTTCTCAGTTTTTAAGATTATGGTAACAGCAATAAACACTAAAAATGTATCACTGCGTGTGTAATGAATCTATATAAAGACTTTTTGTAATACTGCTGCACCTGTATTTTTTTGTTGTTGTTGGCTAATGTAACTAAAGTTTTGCCGCCTAGCTTACCAGGTTTTTTTTCTTTTTAGCTAAAACAACCATTACTGATATGCCAGGGGCTTCCTGCTATGAATTTGATGAAGTCAGTGGAATTCATTAGGATTTACCGTGAAGAATTGGTAGTCTGTCTCCAACCTAAACCAGGGTACTGACCCTCCAATCTGGTTAGCTCCCGTTTCACTAGCCTTGCCATTTTTAGTTATTAAATAAATAAATTTAATGACGGGTAAAATGTCTTCACAAAGCTGAATTTAGTCATCCACTGGTCGTGATTGCAGCTTTACCTACTAAAATGCTCTCATTTGCAATCACGACCAGTGGATGACTAAATTCAGCTTTGTGAAGACATTTTACCCGTCATTGTAAAGGTCTCTTAACTTTTCATTTTAATTTTTACGTTCATGGATTGAGAGGTCAAGGCTTTTACCTTATTAGGATATTAGCCTGAGTGCCTTCCATCAAAATGTTAAGGTGGTTGAAAAGCTGAAACATTGAAAACACATGCAGGCAAAGCTTTTAAGGACATTAGAGCAATGTTTTCACTCTATTAGCCAACTAAGGTTGACATTGCTTTGACTAAATATAGCCAAGACCTCAGTCCCAAAGCGTGTTAAATTTTCCTGTGATATATTTGGTGAAACGAATAACAATCCCAACTTTGGTGGGGTCGTGGTTGATTAGGTACAGAGGTCACACACATACACACACACTTGCGGTTCAGTTCTTGTGGATTCAGCTATTCACGGAAGTTTCTGTGACATGGAATTTCACATTATTAGTGGAAAACCTGCCTGTTCACAGATTTATTTCATAATCTATATCTGAAATATTTAAAACAAAATGCAGCTTGAGAAACTGGAATAGCTAAGCACAATGCTAATTCACACTCTATTGGTTGGTGTTTGCCAAACAGCCAATCGAGGAATGCCATTCATTTTCCTTGATGCTGATTGGCTGTACCCCCAAGAGCAGAGATAAGGAAAATCATGGACGCTAGCTTCTGCGGTAGTGCTAAGACGGTTTCTGCTTAGCACTACTGCTTTGTGTATTAATTCATATTAATTAACAATAGGCAGCTAATGAGCTATGCCTTATTAGAAGGCTAAATTTAAGGCTTAAATTTAGCCTTAATGCTATCACTAAGCTAACTAAGGCTGGATACGAACACATTTTTTTCCAATCATAAGACTTATTTACTGTTCAAAATGCATTCTTTATACAGCCAGCTTTGTTGTTTGCTGCTAAAGTTTGCACACAATAAATAAATTCTAGAACCACCGTGCTAAAGGTAGCAGCATGTGGAAGTGTCAAGTTTGTTCTGATTTGTTTTTTGTGTATCTGCTGGTAAACGCTTCTGAAAGTTTTTGGGAAGGATTTGTGACCAAAATAAATTAGATAATGTTAGAATCTAACCAATTATTACCCAAAAAATCTACTTTAATGGCTAAAATTTGAGCAAATTTTATTTTTTTTAACACGTTATTGAGCTGTATATTCAGTATGTAAAGCAAAATAAAATGTTGACATGGTGAGTAATTACATGTATTTAGTGTGACAAAAAAGAATTTCAAAAGAATATATCAGCAGGTTGTAGTAGCGGTAGCTGGCAGAGATAGCATTTAAATGATAGACTGCACTATTGAGACTACACCAAGTCTTTTATCACAACAGGCTTTTATGATCTGAGTGCTCTTCTAAATATTTTAGACATTTTGACTACTACTAAGATTACTATGATTAAACTGATCTAGCTCAGCCTTCATGGTAGAATACTTTCATAATGACGAGGTGCCGGTGATCAGAGGCAGTTCAGCCTCGGTTTGTGTCAGCAACAATAAACACCACCCTTTGTGTACTGGAAGTCAACCGGTGATCATAATAGGGTGTGACGGAAAGAGCCAATCAGCTGGATGAAATGGACGCATGGATTCAGCAACGGTGACAGGACCAGAAGGCTAGTCTTTCTGAAGTTAGGACCGGAGCAGATGCTTTGGCACCGACATAAACATCTGGCTTTCTTTTGCAACAATAAACCAAGGTGTTTCTTTGCTCAGCTTTCGCCATAACACACAGTTCAATACTGTGTGTTATGGCTTCATAGGAACATCTTGTAACATCAGCCGGGTCTGCAAAAAAATGTATTTGATGCAAAAAAAAAAACCCTCAAAAAAGCAGTGAATTTGTTTGCTTATGTTTAATTTCTGTTCCTTTTCTAATGAAAGCATTTTAGTAGTACAAATATTTGCACGTTTAAGTTTTGGCTAATTTCTGATACCATAGCAGGGTCCTAATCCTCTGGAAGGGGGCCCAACAAATGACATAACACTGTTGTTTGATTTGCCTTGCTTAGACTCTGACTTGGATCAGTGACAGTCCCTTTCCTGGAAGCTTCCACTGTTGTGTTTGAGGAGAGACACAGAATCAAACTCTTAATAAAATGTCAATCAAAGAAGCTGGACCTGATCACGTTAGAAACAGGGCTCATCTGTACGGTTGGGTGAAATGTTTGCGTATGGTTTAAAACATTCGTTTAAACGTTCATGAACTTTCCAAGAGCATTGACCCAAGCTGAAATGAAAGTACCGATTGATGATCCAGCCTTAAGGCAACCTGTCGGCCATTGATGCAGCAGTTTGTTCTGCCATCACCGGAAAATGTGGAACTGTACATTTTGAGGAATGCAGTTCTGAAAGAAGGGGTGAACAACAAAACGAGGCGAACCAATGTGGAGTGTTTGACTGTTTTACTAGTGTGATACCAAAAGCTAAGGGACTGTCAGAATAACTTTGCCTTCTGTTGTTCGTTTTTATATCGTCCTTTGAATGTTGCCATTTAGACTTTAAACTGGTTCATGATAACGTTTTAGTGTTCAACCAAGGTATTAATTTGTTTAGATGGGATTATGCCTAAACCTCATGTTGTACATCTAATAAATGTTTATATCCATGTTGGGAGGAGGGGAATAGCTCGAGATTCAGCTTTTTCAAGTGAGTTCACAGTGTTCTTTTATGCTTAAACGGTCGCAGGTGATGGTCAACATAGGCACAAAGTGCACTCTCTGTAATAGCAGCAGATTCTGCCTCAACAATCCCACAACATCTCTTGTACAATCCTAATCAGGTTACCGTGGATACGGGAAAAAGGAACTCGGGCAGCAATGGACTGGATGAGGTGGACTCAAAGGTAATTTCAGTCCCTGGCTGCATAGAAGCAGAAAAACTGGGACAGGCCATCACTATCGCATCTTCTTCATCTCATATCGCGGCTCTCCTCCTCTCACTTCCTCTTTCCCATGCTGTGTCATCAGCTGCTTTGTCATTTGGGTAGCAGATGAAAGGTTGGATGTTTAATGAGCTAGTCTGTCCACAAAAATGGACTCTAACCCATCTCAGTCCAGCAGCTTGAGGACTTCAACGCCCAAGCTCACACACATACGATGGTGCTTCCCTGGGGATTTTAAAGATGTAGCTTACTGGCAGACGTTGACAACGCAGCAAGAATCAGCTGGATTTCCATAATTTTCTATTAAGGAATGATATTTTGCCATGCATTTAATCTTCACAGACACTACTTTACTAAAAATAGTGTCACCAGTATGCCTGTTTAGTGGCTCCAGGACTATTCACCCCTCCACAAATGTGTTCCTTCTGGTAATAGATGTAAAACCACAAATTTAAATACAGACTATAGAAAATTATATTTAAGAACCATTTTTTGACATTGGTCTTTTTAATTCTACTAAAAATAACATTGATAGAAAACCAATAGCAGTGTTGGCAAGGAAACAATCCACATTAACAAATATCCCTCTCGCTGTAATGAATCTGTATATTACTGAAATAAATTAACTTTATGATGATGTTCAAATCTATTGAAATGCCTATGTCCCTTTTCAATCCCACAGTGAATCTTTCTGCTAATGGAAAAGGGTTAGCAAAGCATTTTGATTGGTGTGTGGCTGTCCAGTCTCACCCAAAAAATTCATAGATCCTGGTGGTATTTATAATATCTTGAGTTAAGGAGGAAGTGAGCTGACAGGAGAGTGGGACCATTTCTGTTGTTTTGATACTTTATACATTTGAATTTGAAGCATGTAGACATGCCTCATTCAGACTGCATCACCTTCAGTTCCTCCACTTCAAATTCAGTTATCCTGTCCATGCTCATCTTTGTTTTCTTCACTCAGGCCACCAATGTGTTCTTTTGCACACCACTTTTTCTTTATTAATGCTTATAATTATTTACAAGTGTCGATTTAAATGTATATAATTTAGTTGTTTTTTTTTTGGTGATATATTTGGCTGAAATTACTTTTTTTTTTCCTTTTACACACAAACCAAACAATGCAACTAGCTTGTTAGTTGGTGATTAAAAATAATATCAAAGTGGAAGGAATAACATACATCTGCAAAATGTAATAATGATCTATTCCATAACTTTTGTACACATTGCAACTGAAGAAACTGAAGGAATTGTTTCAATTTTGCTGAAGTTGGCAAAATCTCAATAAAATAGTAGATAATTGACCAGATTTAATTTATTCAAAATGAAGGTTCTTAGAAAGTTGGGATATAACACAGACGAATACCCTGGAAAATCATTTTAATCAAATATATTTTTATTGTATGTATGATGCATATACTTACAGATGCCTCACAGAACATCTCTTCTCGAACTCCAAACTTCCCTTGTTAGCTTTTAGAATTATTGTATTGATTTGTGTTTTGGTCGATTTCTTTTTCTTTTTTTCCATAAGATGTATCTAAATGAACATCAGAGGGTCAGGCAATGAATAAAAATGTTTATTTTATTTTTCTTAGAATGGCTCCTGCTTTCTGTCTAACAGATATCTGTCAAAGAACATCTGAAGCAGCTGACAGACGCTCACACAGACTTCTGCCTTTCTCAAGGTGAGGCCCCGCCCCACTCCTACTCATTTCTATATACCCATAAAATTATGCTAGACTTTATTTATACAATAAAAATACAGTCCTCATGCCCGGACTGAGGAATTTAACATAAAGGTGGCTGGACAATGGTTTGAATTCAGTCCAGTTCTTTTATATAACCACAAATGACGAAAAATGCCACCATAAAATGCTGTACAATATGATGAAATTTATATGAAGTTATAGAAAATCTTATTTGCTCCGAATTCATTTCAGATCAATTTATGTGGCATATTAATAATACTAGGAAATATGATCATGCCAGGTTTTATTCTGTTGATTTTGATAGCTGTGTTTTTGATCTAATGTAAACCCAAAAAATATGTGAAAATAAATAAATAATACAGGAAAGTATTAAACCACAAGCCACAAAAGGTTGTTAATGGAAAGTTAAGTGGAAGGAGAAAGTGTGTTAGGAAAAAAGAACAAGAAACTGGGACAAATTTTTTATATCTACTGGAAAACAGAATAGAGAACAGAAAAGAGCAGGCTCACTTTGCAACATCCTATCTTTGTAAAGGTTAAGTAACAAAAAAATATTAAAAAGAAGACTATCTTGGGATTTGTTGCACCTTTTTTCCCCAGATAATGCATAAACTGTGTGAAAGTTCAGGTCTTTTGTTGTGACTCCTCATCCGTCCCTGTGTCTTCTCCAGGATCAGTAGAAAGACCGTTCGAGCAGGGCATCTCTCCAAACAATGTGCCCTATTATATCAAGTAAGTACAGACTTTTGGGTGGTGGGCCAGCTGATCCTCACATTCTCCTGCCCTTTGTGTCGCTCCAAAAGCAGCTCTGCCTCCTCTGTTCTTAGCTAAACGGATTTCCCTTGGGAACTTTAACTCAACTTCATGTTTGTTTTTAACATATTTTCCCCCTCTACTTCTTCTAATGTTTTGTTTTACACATATGACATGTTTTGAAAACGATTAAAAGCTCAGAGAAACGTCTGCTCATACTATTTTTGTTTCTACATGTTGTGATGTTGAAGACTGTCTTGGGACCAACTTATGAACTACTTATGAACCACTGTATCAATTGTAAGGGAACATTGTGACAAAAGCAGACATCAGGGAGTGATTTTACTCCACGTTTTAGATTTGTTTTTTATTATTATTATTATTATTATTATTATTATTCAGCCACCATAAAACATATTTATATATTTAAAGTCTATTTTAACACTACCTAAAAAGAAATAATAAAAACGCAAAACATTTCTGGTGAGGAGAAACCTTGGACATCCTGACATTTTTTTCCATATATAATGTCTAAAAATACATCTCACATCAGGTACAAATGATATGAACCAGTGGCGACCTCCAGGGAGGGACACGGGGGGCCATGGTCCTCTTGAAAAAAATCTTCTGCTAGTCTGGTAGAGGATTTGAAGAGCTTTTGGAAGAATTGCAAATCAGCCTTTGTGCTTACTTCAAGTCCCTAACGCAGGTTTCAGACCTCAAGCATGTCACCGTCTGGAAACAGAGCCGCAAGATGCTTAAGAGCCTCCAAAACCCTTAAACGTCACCATTGAAATGTCAATGTTCTTGCTAGCATATCCTTGCTACTGCTGATATGGACGTTCATGCTTGTACAATTGGAAAGAGCCTGCTAAAGTTACGAAAAGAAGAACTGGAAGAATCTGATCGAATTATTTGGACACCAGAACAGAGAGCATGTTTGAACATTTCCTTAAGCGGTCAATGTACGCCACAGGGATCACGCCTTACTGTAAAGTCTCGGACAAATTGTCAGCTTACCAGGGAAAAGATGAGACACTCCGACCGAACACATGCTTCTGCATTTTAAATCAGCTGGAAGCTTTTCAGTAGCAGCTGTTCATGTTTAAATACCGGTGAGGATCTCCTGATGGATCCACATGTTTTCACTCTACAGTTGGTACTCATCAGTAATTGGGCGCGGGAATAAAATCCAGAGTGGATCGTCCGGATGTCTGCAGCTGTACTTGCATGGGCACAAACGGCTATTGTTTCACTGCACACACACACACCTCCACACTGTTCCAGAGTTAATGTAACAGTTGAGACTTGTCCGTACTTTTCTCCTCAATCCTGCAACACTGACTCCCAAAGCAGAGCTACTCCTCCTCAGCCCCCCTCACCCTTCCTCCTCCATCTCAGCTTATCTCTCCTTTCTCACAAGCAAAAGGCACTTTGCTCTCCTTCCCTCCTCTAGCTCTCTCCCAGCCGGCCCTTATTGTTCCCCCTCTGCTTCACGATGCCGAGTGTGAGTGGTGTTTAGCTCTCGCTGTCCGTCCTTCTTGTCAGGGAGGTGAAAACCCCCCTCAGATGATGTTCAGGCTCTTTTGCTCCCCTGAAACAGCAGGAAGGGGGGGAAGGGATTCAGAGGCAGGGAGCCTGATCTCTGCCTTGTCTAGCAGAGCTGTGGGCCAGTGCAGAGCGGCAGGCCAGGCTAGACAGGAAGTAAGTGGGGTTTCATTTCAAAATAAAGATCTTCATTAAAAAAATAACAACTTGTGGATAAGTGTAAAAGAATACTTCAGTCTTAGAAGCTAAGATCGAAACAGACCTCTAGAGTTTTGAAACAACTCTCTCCTGAAGTGACATTTTATATAATATTTTATACTGCTGATTGAAGTAGGAAATAGAGGTTGGAGGTTGTGCGCCACCAATAATCTTCCTATGTCAAACACAGACTGAAAGGGACACTTAAATTGGTCAGTGTATAATAATGACAGACATATGAAATCAGTACAATATAGAAATGGAAATGAAGCATGCATTTATTTCAAACTATTTTAAAAGTTAAAGTAGGTAATTATTTAGAATAAATTCAATACCTTTAATGATGCAGCATCAGCAGAGTTGAGTATGTGGACTCTTCCCATTAAAAATAAATAAATAAATAAATAAATAAAATCCTCTCCTCAGCCTAACCTATGAAATGCTGATGGTTGTCCCTGATGAACCCTGCTCTGTGGAGGCGGACAGTGATGTCTGACATAGTTTGCTTCCTAAGAGAAGAGAAAGAAGTTAGCTGCTGGTTGCTGAATCTCATCTGGATATCTGTCTGGATTTAAGTTGCCTTCAATCATCACAAGTTTTGTTTTCCCAGTGAGGGAAATGCTGCTCCACAGCAACATTTGTAAATGATTTATGTTGTTACTGCTTCATTTTTTTTTTGTTAATGTATTCCACATTTTCATTTGCAAAACATAAGTTGTTCTGCATTGGAAAACACATACTAAACTTTGCTGCTTAAACCATAAATGCATTTTTTAAAATAAATATGATACAATTTAAGGGGCTAGAAACAGGCTTTCTAGCTGTAGGTGGGTGAAGTGTCTTAACCAAGGACACAACGACAGAAGTGGGAGGAGATGGGATTGAACTGGCAACCAATTTGTCCCCCATCATCCCTTCAACATGAAAGTTGAAGCCTGATCTTTTTACACTGTATAAATACATCAATGTTTTCCACTGTCTAACATTTAATCAGACTAAACTTTTCCTTCCCAGACGATGATGTCACATTTGAGCTATGGGAAGGCACACCTTAAAGACAAGCTATACAAGTTAATATAAAAATAAAAATTGCCATTGTTAGGATTAATAGTTTATTTAAGAACACAAGTGGCTACAAAAAAATTACTTAAAATAACTACATGGATTTACATATTGTCACCTTCTTAAACTAATTGCCTAATTTATTTTTGCCAAAAGTGATTTTGACTTTAAGACAAAAAAAATCATCCCCTCAAAATTTTAGGAAGGTGACAATATTTAAAAGACATTGCAGTCTAAGAACATTTGAAATTAATCCTGATAGTCTTAAATACAAATACAATGTTGCATGTTACTAGTTAAATTGAATTACTCATATTAACTTTTGATGTGCTTATAATTTAAGACCCCCCTCCTCCCCAACCAACCACCCCTGAATATTTGGACTGAGCCCAGTGTTTCAGAATCCTAGCTACGCCTCTGGAAGTATCAACGACCTGAGTTAAGCGCCTGTTTTGCTGCTCGAAATTAAGAGGACTTTGTTTGAGAGTGATGCTGAAGCCATAAAATAAGTGGGGAACAAGCTTTTATTTTGTCTGCCCCAGCGGAAGTGTTCCTCCGCTGTATTCCCGGGACGTGTTAGCCTCCGCAGCCCCGTCGCTGCCGCTTGCAGAGAGGAACACACACCGACTCGTTTAGGCCCTTCACGGTAACCTCGGACGTCTCTCGCCGGTGTCAGGAGACGCTCCGTCCTCCTCCTCTCTCCTCTCTGAGTCGAGCCGTCGCCTCTGGACTTGCAGGGCTGTGATTTGCGGGCGATGCGGGAGCAGTTTCGGAAGTGAGTAGCTGCAGAGGGGCTGGGGAATGTTTGTGGTGCTGATAAATAATGGGGATGATGGTAATGCAGGGGAGCATCGACTGTCAGTCAATTATAACAGAATATTAAAGTAAATTGTCGGTTTTGCGGAGAAATGAGCGAGAAGCGCTTTCCCCTCTCTCCGCTAATGAAGTGGGAGGTAAATGGTTCTCTTTGGGAGTGATTTAACCCTTCCTGCGGTTGTTACCGGGGGAGCGAGGCGAGGTGTGCGGCCACTCGCGCCTCCTCGAGCCGCTCTCCTCCCCGCTCCTCTGCTGCCATATTGGAACATGAATCTGTATATATTCAGCCCGGAGCTGCGCCTGCATGTCAGCAGGATGTGATTGAATTATGCCCACTGGGAATACGTGGTAATCTCAACGCGTGTAATACACAGACCCCCGCCGTCAGTGCAGCAGCGTTGGAATTCCTTCACACTCCACACACGGTCACCTTCCTGGCAAATCGGCGCAGAATTGTTGCAGATTTGGTGCTGTTTTGCCCCGATCCGCTGATCCACTTATCGGTTTTCAGCATGGCAGGATAGGATGTAGTCTATATGGGAATGGCTGCTTCCCATTTTTGGCACCCATGTGATTGCAGGGGTGTGTGTGTGTGTGTGCTCCCACTAATTTACTTTTTAGTCCAATCAAATTATTGAAATGAAAATCAGTCATTAAACAAATGTCGATTTTTAGAAAAGCATAAACTGAATGAATATCAAAACCAACCTAGTTTAGACATTCCTCTTAGCATTTCTTTTTAAATTAAGCAGCATTGTGTTTTGGTCAGAGAATGGCTATTTATGGCCATGCCAAAGAATTTCATTCGTTTCTCAGCCTGCACTTTGACTAGACCACTCCAAAACCTGCATTTATACATTTTTGTTGGTAAAACTGCTGGTTTGCTTCAGATTGTGTAACAGCAAACTTGTGCTTAAGCCTAAAATTCTCTTTCCTATGTTCTTCTTCAGGATTTATGTGGTAGATTACGTCAATATTGTTAGCAACTAGTTCTTAGCTTGTTGCTGTGCTTTCAAATTCTGTTATTCTCTCATCTTTTTGACTAAGTACACACAGTCACTTAAATGTGTTAGAAGCTTATAAAAAACTTGTAATTTATTAATCAATTGGTCTCATTGCAACTCAAGAACTACTTCTCTATAAGAAGAGTCTTAATCATACAGGACATCAAGTGTGAAGCTCTCACTGTCCTATCCAAGGGATAGAATAGCTTGTTATTGAATGATACAGCAGCAAAAGTAGCCCTTAGACTGTAGTGTGTTGAGAAGTACTGCACTGCTTTACAATGATACTATGTCATGCTACAGATCCATGTGTTGCCACCCAGACATCGGTTTTATTCTTCACAATATCTGTCTGAACCCTGGTGTACCTCTCGGCTGTGACATCGGACCACTTTTTTTGTGCATTTTTACTTCTCCTAATGATTGTTGATTGCAGACTGACTGCTCTGAGTGTTTCATAAACTCTTGATTTTATCTTCACACATCTTCTGGTTTATTTGAAAGAAGGTTTGTTGCAGTTTTCTTTTTTTGTCAGTTTATTTTACGTTGGTTGTTAATCTCCTAATCCGACTGATTGAATAAATTAAAGTTGTGTTCTTTTTACATGTTTGACAACACTTTTTAAGCTTTTGGTGTGTTTAAGTGTGCTGTACTGCTGCAGAGTGATCAAATACATTTGTAATTCAGTACATTTATGTTTGTGTTTTTAAACGAACATATTAAGTCAATTCAGCACTCTTTTTCTGTGTTGGATCGATATCGACCGATACTAAACCTCAGATATCAGAAGTGGGGAAAAAAAGTGGATCGGAGGATCTCTAGTAATTGAAACATGGCTTCTAGTTGTTACCGTGGTATCAAAGTTCTGGTTGAAACACCAAAAATGAGATGAGGAATGTATATTGATTGTGTAACATTCAATAGATTGCGTAGCATTTAATTAGTGTAATATTTAAATTTCACATTAACTTTCTTGTTAATATCTCTATAATGACATTTTTCTCATATCTAGTCTCTTTGATTTCCATTTACAACTTTGTAGTTAAAGTGTTGTTTTCAGCTGGTTGCTGAAAAACGGCAGCTGTTCACTGTTACATGAGTCAACGCTCTACGTTGGACAAACACCTAGCTTGACCTGCAGCCATTCTCAGTCCCGATGCCTTGCCGATGAAAGCATCTGCTGCACGTTTATTCGGGGGCGTTTGTGCGAGCGGCGTTCTCATGACGAGCTGCTGTTTGTCCACACTTTGAGGCTGAGGATTTTAAAGTAGCTCTTCACCAGGGACCCTTCTCCTCATTATCGTGAGTGTGGGAGAGAGGTACAACAAGCCCTCTCTCTCTGATTATTGTTTGTGCATGCTTCAGAGACGGAGGTTAAGTGCGGGTGTGATCTCGTGCACCTGGACCAGATTGCGTTTGTGCACCGCCGTGCCCCCTGCTAGAAAATGGACAGGGCGAAAAGGTCCGAGCTGCACTGCGTTCTTCTTCTCTTCTTTGTTTTGCTCGATGCAGTGGTTGAGCCACACCGCCCACTGTGTTCAGCAGTCACCCACTTTGCACACCTACTATTAAAGCCTGACCTGAAACATCCACCTGCACAGAGGAGAACACCAAGATATCATTTCACCTTTATCCCTATCTTTATTTACTTCAAATACTAAAGTATGGCTGGAAAGATTTAAACTAGTAATGTGAAAAATTGTTTTTCATATTTTCACATTTTTACAGAGGTGAGAAATCCAAGTAATCTAAAAAGAAAATGTGCATCATATGTGGGGCCAGTCGGAAAAATAAGAATAAAGCTGAAACAGAACTGTACACTGACCCAATATATATCAGTATGTCAGCCAATCAGGGTCTTAGAGTGGAGAAATGAAGTTATAGGCCTAGTCAAAGCCCATATTTTTCCTTATTCAGCAGCAATATGACATGAGAGAGAGAGCAGTTGCTATAAAGCAGAGTTTAATTAATATTTAAATTCATTATTGATTTTGTGGCAATATTTCAAGATACCCTTAGCATCTCATATTAGCAATTAACCCTTGATGAACCAGGGAGTAGGATCTCTAGGTCAACAATATGTCTTAATTTGCGTTTACTTTATTTTAAATACAGCTTTTTATACACCAGTAATGATGACAGGTTAAGCTAGTTGATGCATTTATGGTGACCCCTAGAGGTTTTCTGGGAGAAACCTGTCTCCACAACATTTTATTGTTGTTACTTCCATTAGTTGGTCAATCAGATAATTGAGTTTCCAACCAGCAGGTCAAGCTAAGAACCCTCCAAGTGCCATTGCTAGCCCCAAACCTGATCTGGACACCATCTATTTAGGCCTAAATACTATTGATCTTACCAACAAAATATTTTAATCTTTAATCTTCTTTTAATCTTTTTGTCCCTTTGCAGCCACCAGACCCAGACGACATGCTGGGACCATCCCAAGATGACGGAGCTCTACCAGTCTCTGGGTAAGCTTCACCTGAGCGTCTTTTAACGTAGTTTTTTTATTATTATTATTATTATTTTATTAAACTTGCGATGTAATGTTTTGCTTCTCAGCCGACCTGAACAATGTTCGGTTCTCGGCCTACCGCACAGCCATGAAGCTCAGGCGCCTGCAGAAAGCTCTCTGCTGTGAGTATCGTCCCGGTGGCTCCTCGCCCCGTCGCGACGCAGCGCTCGTCCTCCCCATTCGCTGCTTTCTTTTTCCCTTGTCTTCGTCCCGCCTCTCCCGCCTCCTCTGTACTATTAACCATCTGTCCCTTTCTGTTTCTGTTTCTGACGCATCATGGTGTCCATATGTGTGTTTACTCATCCCTCTCATCTTTTGCCTGTGGATCTGCAAAGTGGGAGCTGCCTACGTCTTTTTGTCTCCCTGCTGCGGCAGCACAGAGCAGAGGAATTATTTGTGACGCCAAAGCTTTTTATAAATAAAATAAAAATCCCCAGGAGTGGAGTTCTGGAGTTGAACATTTGCTCTGTGTGTCTCGTTGGTATGTTTCTAGCCACACAATCTCAATTGGATTTAGGGCTGGACTTTGACTGGGCCATGCTTGCTACCTTGGTAGCTCTTGGTGCATGTTTTAGGTGTTTTTCTGCTCTAGGTTCAAGAATTTATACTCTGTGTATACAGAGTATAAATTACTCTACATAACTCTACATTACTCTACATACTCTACATGGCCTTTGGACAACTTTAACAGGACTTTCTGTGGATTTGAATTAATGATATCAACAGTTTTATTTGCAATAGGATTAATTGTATCTCATAAAATCATTCCTTCTGAGATTTGGAGGAGTGGATGGCTCTACAGAGCTGCATCGCCAAATTTAGCAACTATAGTAAAAATAAATGTATGATTATTCTTTTCTCCTTTATTTAGGATTGTTTGTAACAGTAGAATATTTTCCAAGTTACTCAGAAGTAACTTGGTAAAATTTCCTATCTTTTGATTCAAGTACTCAACTCTGAATTAAACCAAAAATTAAAAAACAAATTTACCGTAATTTCCGGACTACAAGCCGCAACTTTTGTCACACGCTTTCAGCCCTGTGGTTTATACAACGATGCGGCTTATTTATGCATTTATATATTTTTTTTTCTAATGGCCGCCAGGGGCGCTCGAGCAGAAAAGCCAAGAGTGAGACAGGTGGAATATATGTGTCGAGGAAGACGCAAGTTTAATGTAACTTAACACGTCTCAATACACAGGAGGAAGATGAAGACGGCTCTCACCGGTATGTTTTTTTTTAACCAGTGCTGTGCTACCGTGTTGCTGCTGTGTTACTGCTGCGTCTCAGTGACTTTTACCAGTATGTTTTTTTTAACCAGCCCTGTTAGTGGTGTGTTACTACTGTATTGCTGCTGTGTTACTGCCGCGTCACAGGCAATGTTTGGAAAGAAAAGCTAAGGTATATTATTAAAACTTTGAAAACTCTTTCTGTGTACTGTCTGTATGTAGGCACATGCAGCTTATAGACAGGTGCGGCTTGTGTGTGTACATTTTTTATGTACTGGGTGCGGCTTATGATCAGGTGCGCTCTATAGTCCGGAAATTACAGTACGTCTTTTAAATCTAATGCCATACACAGCAAGGAAGTACCACTTCTGAAGGGAGTTCCTTACACTGATCTCAATACAAATGTACTGTTTTCAGATGGTTGTTACACCATCAATGTCACTAAATAAAATATTTTAATCCGATTAAACCTTTTGTGCCTGCAAAGGCTCAGAAACTGAAATGTTTCAAGACTTTTTGCAAATGACTGACATGCTATAGCTCAGGGGTGGCGAACTCCATGCTTGGAGAGCCGCAGCCCTGCAACTTTTAGATGCGTTTCTACTTCAACACACCTGAGTCATTGAGTTAACGAGGTCATTAGCAGAACTCTGGAGAACTTGACTGCACTTAGGAGGTGATTCAGCTACTTGATTCAGCTGTTTTGGACCAGGGAGATATCTAAGAGTTGCAGGGCTGCGGCTCTCCAGGCCTGGTGTTCGCCACCCCTACTATAGCTGATGATTGACCAGCACCTTTGTCCTTCAGTTGTTGGGTCGCTTCAGTAGTGGTGTTCTCTGAGGCAACATTGCTTAAAGCTGTAAACTATTCAAGTGAACGTCATATGTAATTATCAACTAATTTTCTATTTTACCTGGCCCGTCTGAACGCCTTGGAAAAGTTGAACGCAACTGAGACCAATTGACACAATTTTGTTTTTCTTGGACTGCGGAAGACGAGGTTTGCCGCCAACCAAACTTTGTTTTTAGCCAAATATTTAAGTCAATAAGAGATGCAATAAAATTATTTACATCTTGAGAACATGTTCTGTTTTGCCAAGGTATATCCCCCTTTGTATAACGTTATTTTTGGCATTCCACAAGGACCCATTCTTGGGTCTTTTCTCTTTGTTGAGGAAAAACTCACCCAAGCCTGAAGAACTGCTGATTAAAACCGCATTTTAGGGATTTCAAGAATGTCTGGTGACAGGGAAGCAAAGTGGCATTTACTCTGTACAGACACGCTCATCATCTGCGGTGGTGTTTCTTTGCTTAGTGGACCTGCTGAGCATGCAGATGGCGTGCGAAGTGTTCGAGCAGCACACCCTGAAGCAGAACGAGCAGCTGCTGGACATCTCCCAGCTGGTGATCTGCCTCACCAGCCTGTACCAGCGGCTGGAGCAGAGCCACTCCCACCTGGTCAACGTCCAGCTGAGCGTGGACATGTGCCTCAACTGGCTGCTCAACGTCTACGACACGTACGTGAAAGCACGCCCGACACGACCCCAGGAGTGTTTTCCCCCCAGAGCTAACCAGGTTCTGAAATGTTGCTTTGGTAGCGGGCGCACTGGGAAGATTCGGACTCTGTCGTTCAAAACTGGAATCATCTCGCTTTGCAAAGCCCACCTGGAGGATAAATACCGATGTAAGTCCAACCACCTTGTACATAAAACTAGAAGTTAAAATTAAAGTTGCATCCATCTGATATTAATACCTGTATTGGTCCCGATTCTGAAAAGAATTCTAGATCTATTAATTTCAATTCCATGCTTTGTGCTCTAAGCAACATCGTTATTATTTATTCTACACTATATTTAGAATTCCTAATTATACTTTCTGGACCATTTTAAAGGTTTGTTGCTGTTCATTTTTACATGTTTGACCAATATAGTCAACCTATTGTTTTCAGTTTTTTGATATTTATAAGTTCATATTTATCCTTTTTTTAAGTTTTCAACTCTTTCTCTCTCTCTTCCTTCTCTCTACCTTCCCCTCTGCATCTCCAGTTTTGTTCCGACAGGTCGCCAGCGCCACGGGTTTCTGTGACCAGCGCCGTTTGGGCCTCCTCCTCCACGACTCCATCCAGATCCCCCGGCAGCTCGGCGAGGTGGCGTCCTTCGGCGGCTCCAACATCGAGCCCTCCGTCCGCAGCTGCTTCCAGTTTGTACGTGCCTCCCTCAGACCCGTTGTGAATAGACCTGGATCCACGCACAAGCAGTGGCTAATTCTTCTGGGTTACATGTGATTACTTGCCTTCTCATTTCCCCACTGCCTGCCTGCCTGGCGGTGTGAAGGCAGCTTATCATTATCCAGATCAGTAGCTGGAGTCAACTTTGTAGTCTTAACTCTCTTGTCCTGCTTCTGTAGAGAAACGGAATGAAAGGGGAACATTTTCCTGCTAACTCTTCTCTGTTTATGTCATAATCTTTAGTTGGTTACTCCTCCCTGAAAAGACACTTTGAAAAATATTATGTAAAATTACATCAGGTTATAATGTTATTCCCTCAACAAAAATATACTTGGAGTGTTTCCTTTGTTCTTTCACGCATGTTTGGGAAATCCTTTAATCTCCTGTGGCAACCACCGTGGGGCGACTCAGTTCCTGCTTCAAGGTGATGTTTTTGCAGCTTCCAAGATTTTAAGCTTCCGCCTCACAGAACGGCCGACTCCCCCACTCGGCTCCTTCAGACTAGCCAGCAGTAATTAGCAAATACCTACTACTTTATATTTATTATAGGAGCTACTTGGCGGTTTCTGGTAAAAATGTTGTCAAAGAGTTAAAAGAGGAGCCATGTTGTGATGACTTCCTGAAGGTACAGTTTAGAAAGAGTCAGGAGCTTCTTAAAGAGACAGACCCAATTTCAGGGCGTTAAATTACAAAGTCAAATTTCTTGATATATGTAGGTTTTTTATAACAACTGATGGTAATTTATTTACTTTACTTTTAACAGCAATACATTGAATGATGCATCTCAATAAGTTCTGAACCTAAAATTTCTTTATTAAATCTAAGTTTCTAAGAAAATTTCTCTTTTCAGAAATGTGACCATAGATGCACAGAGGCGCTCAGTACCTGGTTTGGGTTTCTCGTATTTGTCTTAAGTTCTATTTTTTTTTCTCTCTTTCTCTCTCTCTTTGCAGGCCAACAACAAACCTGAGCTGGAGGCCTCCATGTTCCTGGACTGGATGCGTCTGGAGCCTCAGTCTATGGTTTGGCTCCCGGTCCTGCACCGAGTCGCAGCTGCAGAAACCGCCAAACACCAAGCCAAGTGCAATATCTGCAAGGAGTGTCCCATCATTGGGTTCAGGTGGGTGAAGTGGTTGAAATCAAAACCGATCCGATATTAATATCTGTGCCTCGACCATTCAATGTCGGACTCAGAAAAATGGGTCGGAGCATCGCTAGTTGCTCCGAAATGTGATGAATTGGTCCTGATTTCCTTAAGTTTGGGATCGACTGATATTTGCATCTCATCGGTATATTTGGTGACTTTTCAGGCAAAAAAAATATCTATATCAAGGAAAATCTGAATTAGCAGGCCAGGCTTTTCAAACATCAGTCATTGGCCAGAAAACTGCAATTGGTGCCTCCATAATTTGTTCCTCTTATTTCATATTTTATTTTGTTAAATGTACTATGCCGACAGAATCTTTCCTTTGCCCACACCTGACTTCAGCTGCTTTGTGTGCTGCCAGATGCCATGGTAACTGTAACGTGATGTAAACATGCCTCCATAATAGGACTGAGATCATAACGCTTCTATTAACTGACCCTGGTTATGACTCAGATTTTTTCTAAGAACAGTTAAGAGGCTTTTTCACAGTAAAGCCTCAGTCAGGGTTATGTCAGAGTGGTAGCCTGATGCATAAACAAAAATACACTCTGAGCAACAAATGTCCTAAATTTATTCATCTATTTTCTTTACAGAGGTTTTTTTTGTCATATACAGCTGATTTTAAAAGATAAAATCAAATAAACTGCAGTCGCCAGGTTATATGGATTCAGAAAAATAGAGAGTACACAAGGAAGGAAAGAAGTTAAAAAGAAAGACACAAAGAAGGCAAAAGAGACGAAGGAAGAGAAGTAAAGGAGAAAACCAGGAAAAAAAAAACTTTCTTTTGCTGAGCCAGGAAAAGATGGTTGGTGTGTTCCTCTCCTTTCTTTTTGTCTCTTATTAATCATGTATTCTGTTTTTCTTCTTCAGATATCGGAGCCTGAAACATTTCAACTATGACATTTGCCAAAGCTGCTTCTTCTCCGGCCGCGTTGCCAAGGGACACAAGATGCAATACCCCATGGTGGAATACTGCACTCCGGTACGTTTGAGCCAGACCTGAAAAAGAATCCTGCAGCGTTTAAGAGTCCAGTTGCCGTCTCTCCATCCAACTAATAAGCAGACTGTTTGTGCTTTGAATTATTTTCTGTTAGTGATGGTTACCATGGAAGACAAAGTATGTTCTTTATTGCTAATCATTAAAATGAATCTAAGTGGCACTCCGCTCCGTCTTGTCCCCGTCTAGTTTTGAAATTTGAAGTTTAGATCTTGACACAGTGACCATAAACTTAATCTAATATATTCTAGTCCAGATTTTGTCCATGATTGCAACAAAAAATTATTTGCCACCTTAAAGATTTCTTGATTTTTTTATTTTTATTTTTTTACTTTTTTGTCAGTTACTTTTCAGATCATCAAAGCAAATTTTATATCAGAGAAAGCGAATCCAGTTTTCAAAAGATTTCATGGATGAAAGGGGGGGAAAACATCCAAACCAGCCTTGTCCCATGTCAATCTAAGATTGTCCTCCATGTAAAAAAGGATGAAGTAACTCCAGTGAAAATATATTTTTTGGACAAATTTTACCATCTGTTGTTAAATAGGACCAGTCTGACAACATGAAGTAGGCTGGAGGATCTTTACAAAGCGACACATCTGAGGAAATTCTCCAACAGATGAGAATTGTGAGATTTTAGATTCCTCTTTAAGGAAACATGATGCATGACTTCTTATCAGCAGTGTAATGTAAATGTAGATGTAAAAACATACGTCACCAACTCGTTGTTTAAATGTAAAATGTTGTTTTGGTTTTTCCATAAAAATAAGTGCGTCTTATGGAGTTCTGACCCTCTTTTTTGCTTTATCTCTGCAGACCACATCAGGGGAGGATGTGCGTGATTTTGCCAAGGTGCTGAAGAACAAATTCAGGACCAAGCGCTACTTTGCCAAACACCCACGCATGGGCTACCTGCCCGTCCAGACCATCCTGGAGGGGGACAACATGGAAACGTGGGGCTCACAAAAACACACACACAAATACAGACAAGAGACACAAGTAATATTCTGACCTACAAAAGAAGTCTACACAACTCTTAAATTCACTATAACTTACAAGGGTCACTGAGATTTGACTTTAAATTTTGAACTTAGAATAAAAGGACAGAAGCAGAACAAACACTTATAGACCAACCACAAGTTAATATTACTTTCTGATATTGTTTTGAGTGGCTTTTTATATTTCCCAATCAAGCAGGACCGTCGGATCACATCAACGTCTAAGCTTTCAGATAACTACCGAGGTGAACTGCACCTCAGGGTCTGTGACCAAAATCTGCTGTTCCTCAAATGCTGTTATAATACAAAGATAACCTGATGAAATACAAAAAGCTGTTTTCAGATTTATTGGTATTGCACTGAGGAATTGTAAATTTGCTGAAGAAGAATGAAGTTAATTATTACTCATTTATATCAGCTAAAGATGTCCTGGCAAATACTTGTGTAAATTTAAATGATATCAGACAAAAAAATAACTATTACGTTTTAATTATTTAGATGTGGAGGGTTGTATCGTCAGCATAAAGTAGTACATAAGAATCGTTTAAAGTGTATTTGTGGAAAAATAAGTGACCTGAAAGGGAGGCCCTGTGGAACTCCCTTTTTAATAAGTCAGTTGTTCTCTGGGAAAAACAGCCAAATGACCAAACAGGCCTGAAAACATTTCCACATCGTTCCCAGTTTACTTGAATGAAAACAAACATTTAACAACGTTTATTAAATGTAACATTAGCATTTTGGAGTCCAAAATAAATGCATATAAAATTTAATTTGCTGAATTTGTGTCCACAGAACCGAATGAAGACTGAATAAAATATACCAAGAACATTAGCTGCATGTTTTCTATATTTGAAATATATGACTACATAGAAACTATCTGAAAGCATAAGCGTGCAATGGAATCTGGTGCTAGATTAATGTGTAACTGGACTATTTTCTTCCACCTTGCTAAACAAACACATTATCACACCTTCCTTATATTTAGCTTTCGTGTGGATGTTTAACTTCCTTTTACTCAATAAAACTCAGCTAAAGGTGCACACTTTGAACTTTGGAGTTTGCAGAATATTAGTAAAAAATGAAATTGTACTGATTGTATGCTGTTTCTCTTCCAGTCCTGTCACTCTGATCAACTTCTGGCCTGTAGACCATGCGTGAGTATCTGACACATTTGCTGTATTTCCATCCAGTTATTTTGTTCTTCTGATGCTTATATACAGCTCTGCTTTATTATAAAACAAAAAGAACCATGGCATTCAAGCACTCAGCAGACTGTAGAAGCAGGCTCAGTAAGCTCAGGACTTTGTCACCACCTTGAGGTTACAGCGATCTGTTACACCAGGAACAGATCGCCAAATATAATAACCTCACATCCTTAATCCAATCAGCTCATCAACCGAAGCTTAAAATACATTCCAAACAACTACTATAACTCAAAATTTGATTTTTCTTGTGCAGTAATTCATTTTAGAAAAAGAGTCTCAAAAAGACATTATTTAAACACAGTGATCAGACCAGACGTCTGTGAGCAGGAGCCGCAAAGGTTTATTCTTAATGCTAGTTGTAAAAAGTTTTAAAAATTAAGGGTTAAAATAACTTATATTTTTTAATAGACATCAGTAAAAATGACGGGCAACAAAAAGGTCAAGCGCAACCTCTGCCGTCTAAGCTTTCAGTGCACACAGACACATGGATGTTTGTGTCTGATGTTTAAAACTTTCTGTAAAACTGAATTCCAGGTTTTCACTGAGTCAATTTTCTATTTTAAATAAGAAAATAAATATAATGCTGTGTGTAATAAGTTTGTTTAAGTCATATTAGTCATATGGCAAATTACTGCCACTATTCGAGAATATTCAAACTTTTGAATAAATCACAGTATCATCAACATAAAGCAGAATAAACCATTTATCCAATGTCTGGGATTTCCAGCTATGACTGTCCTTTACTTTTTGACTCATGCCGTCTCGTTTCCCTTTCTCTCTTCCAGGCCTGGATCGTCCCCTCAACTCTCTCACGATGACACACATTCTCGAATCGAGCACTATGCCAACCGGTAAAACACACACACACACACTCTGTATTCTTGCGTTCCTGGCATTAGGTGTTGCTAACATAACGTGGTGCAGCAGTCTTTACCACCCCCTACTTATGTTTTTATTCCACTCACATTCCATGCTGCTGTCCTCAACCCTGGAAGTGTCCCAGCTAATGGCCAATAATTGCTAATTATTTTAGTAATCTATGTAATATTTTGAGTTTTCCCTACTGTTGTATCTGGCCAAGAGGGGTTGAGAACACGCATTGAAGGGGGCAGCAGGAGCGGGTCAAGGGGAGTTGTGTTTTTGGCAGTTGTGTCTGCTATGTATCGCCACCAACTTCTGTTTTTATTGGCTGATATGGCAGCTTCCTGTTGTTCAGGAGTTTGTTGTTTGCATAACCACACACTCTAAGAATACTGACAAAGTTTGGAAAAATGGCCTCAATGTTGTTATTGATTCTTTGTTCAGAATCTAATTTTGAGCAGGTTGATCCACAACATGGGGAAGCATCACTTAAGCTTTAGCATAAATGTTTGATTCCCATTCCTAAAGGGGAGAGAGCAGGACCTCCCACACCATGTGATACAGAATTGGAAATTGGAAGGAAGATGATAAATGGTTTTCAACATAACTTCTGACCTGTCCTTTTCTGGAAAAGTGGAAAGAAGAAAGACACCAATTTGCAAGCTAGCATGGAGGAATTTGTTCTGGTCAGATGAGACCAAATTGTTTTTGCTCTTTGCAACAAAATTGGCAAAGAGCAACACAGTTTGTTGCCTCAAAAACCCCCTGCTGGGTTTCTTCGGAATACACCGAAGACATGACTGACCACTTTCTACCTAACAGGTAGTCTCTGAACAAGAGTATTATTGGTATACAAAAGCCGTCAGACACACTAGCCGTCTTTACAACATATGCTAGCAGCCTGGAAGCTAAACTTAAAGCTTCCAGCGTGGCTCAACACTGACTAGTATTATACAGTTTTATTTCCAAATAATAAAAAAAAAATCCCCAAAATAATTCCAATAAAGTGTTTATTGACTTGTAAACTTATAAAGATCCAGAGCAGTTGTTGTATATTGTGTCAAAGATAAAACAAGAAGCAATAAGTGGTTCACTAAATGGGGGAGAGAAAAAAAAAAAAAAGAAACGGTCAGTGGTCGGATCACAGTTTATGATCCAACCAGAACTTGAAATGTTCTGGAACTGATGGAAGCCCCTGAAGCCGACAGCCAGCTGTCGGTCTCCGGTTTGGAGAGCTGCTGACGGCTCTTCTCTTTGGTTTTAAGACTGACTGCTCTGTTTCTTCCCCCTCCGCAGGTTAGCTGAAATGGAGAACCGTAATGGCTCTTATCTGAATGACAGTATCTCACCCAATGAGAGCATGTGAGAACAGCTTCTTGTTGTTTTTTTGTTTTGTTTTGTTTTTTGTTCTACCCTGTCCTCCTAACTTTCTGACTGGCTTTCTGCTTGTCGGCTGCTTCTGTCGTCCTTGTTTCCACTGGCTGCCTGTGTTACTCGTCTGTAAATATGTATTCTGGATTTAAGGTCAAATCTTTTATTTCTTTTTTTTTTTTTTTTATTCCCTCCTTGACTATCTGTTGTTCAGTTTTATTGTCCTCCTTCAACATTTTGTTGAATTAACACCAGAAATGTATGTAAGAACACATATTTAAACTCATTACACAACCATGGTTTAAATAACTTTCTCTTATTTCCCTTCTTAAAAAAAATGTTTTTTGTAGTATTATCTACGAAGTCTAGAGTTTCATCTAGTCAAAGAATCTATAGCAAGGTTCAGAGGGAGGAGACTTAATGCTGTCTAATATAAACTCAACTATTAAAACTCACTTATTTATTATGAACTTAATGTTTCTATTAATACAACAGGAGTAAAATGGGCGTATTTCTTTGATTGTAGTCGATATTTCTGAAACAAAGCATCAGCACTCCTGTTGCGTTGTCTTCCTTACTCAACTTTATCAGTTGTCCAATCACTGGCTTTATCAACCAAGAAATGACCAGAGCCAGTCCACAGAGTAAACATGTCTTCTAAATTGTTTAAGAAGTAAAAAATGAAGAATCATTATTATTTTCTTGTTTTGTTTTGTTGTTCTGATAGGACAACAAAACAATTCTTTCAACATTTCCAGGACAGTAGTTGGCTTATTTATGCTTTGGCCTGAGCCAGCTCTGTGCTTTTTTTGGCTTCAAAAACTCATTTTTGTTGTTGTTATGACGAGAAAAATTGATTATCAGCATACATTTGATAAGTGATGTTGTAGTACTGAGTTAAGGGGAAGCGTCCCAACTATTTAATGAAAGTGCCCCGAGAACGGCGCCTTGAGGAACCCCAAAAGTAACGTAAGATCTGAATCAATCTAAAACAGACACTGTCATGTAAAAATAATCAGAGTTTTCCATTTAGGATGGAATGTTTGAATCAGGTTTGAACAAATACTTTTGTCTCTTCGTGTCGTGAGAAGTGATGCATAGTTTTATTTTTTGTGTACTAAATGAAGGCAAGCACAGGACAGACTTTCAGATGATGGCAAAAGTTTTTCCCAACCTGTAGGCCAGCAAAATGGATCCTGTTTTTGTTCCTTATCGTTATCATTTAACTCTTCTTCTTCTGGTTACATTTACAAATCTTGATGATGGATGATCCAGTTTAAGATTCAAAGAACTCTTCAAGATTAGATTTTAGGCTGAACAGAAATAAAATCAAAGATGAAGCAGTGGTAGAATGCAGCTCAGAGGCTGCTCATTTATTGATAAAGAACAAAAACAATGTGAATATTTTCAGTCAAACCTTTTTCTCTTCCTCTCTCTGAGCTTCAGATTCTTCATCTGTGTTCCAGTCCCGTTCTGCTGCTCCTTCATTCACCTTCTGCTTTTCTTTTTCTCAATTTTTTCCTGTGTGTGTGTGTGTGCGTGTGTATGTGTTCACACATGCACGTTCATGCCATGTCTCTGTGACCTTATGAATGTGTGTCAATCATTGGTGGGTATGTTTGATGTGTGTGTATGTGTGTGTATCTGCAGCGATGACGAGCACATGTTGATCCAGCACTACTGCCAGTCTCTGAACCAAGGCTCTCCTCTCAGTCAGCCCCGCAGCCCCGCCCAGATCCTCATCTCCATGGAAACAGAGGAGAAGGGAGAGCTGGAGAGGGTCCTGGGTGACCTGGAGCAGGAGAACAGGTCAGTGTTTAATGGTCATTTTATTTGGAACACAAAGTAGCACATCGTTGAAGGAGGCTTCAAACATTGATTTATGGAAAAATTAACAATAATAAATATCACCATCACTATTTTTTTTTACTTATTAGAATTCTTTTTCGTGTCCAATTAGTAAAAAATTCTGAAAAAAATTTTTTTTTTAGATTAAAGCCAGAATTTAATAAATGTTTTAATCCCCTTCTGTAATTACTTTTTAAGTGTGGCGTGAATTTTTATTCTGGAATCACTAAATAAAATCCGATGAAATTGCCTCCAGATAAAACCGACACTTAGAAACACAAGTTAGAATTTTTTTTTTTAAATTTCTTGATTTCTGAAGGGCCATGTTTTTTTTATTCCAAGTCAAAAAGAAATGAAAATTTCTCTGGTTAGATGTTTTGGTGATTGGGTTGGACTTGGAATAAGGACAAATTGAAGTAGGAGCAAAACTCACTTCCACATCCCAAACAAAATGTTTTCAGAACCACAAAGTAACTTTGCAACCCAACAGTTAAAATGAAGCCTAAAAACGTAAAATCCAGTAGCTTTTTTTCCCCCCGCATATGAAGGTAAAACTGTCCCTGATTGTAACTAAAATACGTTTCTGGGAGCTCTGAGTGGAAACTCTGCGGTTCTCCTTTAGGAAGCTGCAGGCCGAGTATGACCGTTTGAAAAAAGCCCACGACAGGAAAGGTCTGTCCCCGCTGCCTTCGCCGCCCGAGATGCTCCCAGTGTCGCCGCAGAGCGCTCGAGACGCCGAGCTCATCGCCGAGGCCAAGCTGCTGCGGCAGCACAAAGGTCGCCTGGAGGCCCGCATGCAGATACTGGAGGACCACAACAAACAGCTGGAGTCCCAGCTGCACAGGCTGAGGCAGCTTCTGGAGCAGGTAATCATCCTGTCTCTTTAAATACACCAACTGTGAGCTGGACCAGACTCATAAAGACTAATTTAGTATGGCCACCATGTTTAAAACTGCTTCTGCTTTGGATTTGCCAAATAAGAAACATAGTTCTAAACCCAGCAGCAGTTTTTCCATATTAGATGTAAATAATTAGATAAATTAGACCATAATGAAAAAGTCCTGAGAGTGGTGCCTTGAGGAACTCCATAAGCAATTAACAAGTTTAAAATGCCTTTTACTGAAGTAAAAGTACCTCAGTAGTGGGTCTGCCTTTTATTCTTTGTTGGTATCAAATTTTGTTGACAAATAGTCCTACAGCCAAAATGGCTACTTATAGAAGGTAGCCATTTTGAATCATGTTAATTATCATATCCTGTTTGAGTTCTCAAACTTTTTGTCGCCAATCATGTTGACAGACATTTTAAAACATCAATGCATGTGACGATTGAAGTAAATGAAACAAAAATATATATTTTTTAATATTTGACATTCCAAACTTGAGCTTGACGTCCAAAAGGGCTACATTCCGAAAAACATTTTGTGTTTCTAAAAAAAAAAAAAAAAAAAAGCTCAAACTCTAAATTTAGCCCAAGTTCAGTGAAACTCTTTAGACATCCAAACCATTTTGGACGTCAAGCTCAAGTTTGGAAAGTCAAATATTCCAAAATGAAACCTGGAAATTTAAACGTGATGCAAAAAACATTATTTTTGTTTCATTTCGTTTTAATAATGTGAAAAGTATTCAGAAGTGTTAATGTTTTAAAATGTCTGTCAACATGATTGGTGACAAAAAGTTCGAGGACTCAAATAGAATATGATAATTAACATGATCATTAATGTGTACTTGAGTATTTCTATGCAATGAACTTTTACACCAGTGTAGTGACATCTGGCCAGTCATGGTCAGAGGTTATCTCTGGTTCAGCAATGGTGGCAGTCGACGACTCACTCATGTACGTGTGTGTGTGTTTATCAGACGGATTCCAAGGTGAACGGCACGGCCCTCTCCTCCCCCTCCACCTCCTCCCAGCGCTCCGACTCGTCCCTGCCGCTGCTGCGCGTGGCAGCCAGCCAGACTACTGACACAATGGGTAAAGAGCCTTCACCCTCCAGCCAGTGGAGCAGGAAACGCTCGGTTGCTCCCATTGATGTTTGTAAACCATCAAACGATTTGTCGGCTTTTAGGCGATGATGAGTTTTCCAGTCCTTCCCAAGATGCATCTGGCCTGGAGGAAGTGGTGGAGCAACTCAACAACACTTTCCCTCACAGCCAAGGTACAACAGACTTCACTTCCTTTACACAAATGTGTCGAGGCAAAAAATGTTCAATGTCGATTAGAAAATCTTAATATTTTTGTCCCTTTTCTAATCTCACTTGTAAGGTTTAGTTTCAGGTCTGAAAATATTCCAAACTTCATTTCCTCTTATGTCTTTGTGCTCCTGTTCCTCAAAATTTAGTTTAGAAACACTAAATTTAGCCTCATTTCAGTGGAACTCCTTAGACATCCAAACAGAAGGATGACTTTTCCTTCTTTCTTCATGTCTTTTCTTCCTTTTTCTCGGTGAGCCAGGCGGGAGAAGGGGACATCCATGAGAGGTCAGTCGCTCAGTGTTCCCTCTCCCCACCTCTTCGTCTCTAGAGCTTGTTTGCACCATGAAATAACCAAACTGGTAGCATGTAGCTTGCTCTGATTTGATTTGTAAGTTTGAAGAAAATGTTTTTTATTAAATTTTCTTCCTGAGGATGTAGATTTATTTTACAAATTGACCATTACAAAAAAATAGCTGAAAGTAGACTGCAGTTACTATTATCTATCAGCAGGAGGCAGAGTTTCACCATTAAAGATGTTTAACTGGAGGTTTTGTTGGAAATGTCTCTCATTTGCAAGAAAATACGTTGATATTCTGTTGAAAATTTGTACATTTGCAAAGATGAAATCAAAACTAAAATATTCTCTGACATTGTAAAGTTTTACATCTACAAGAAAGAAAGCAAAACTCAAGTTTTCTGACATCTGCCATGTTGGAGCTGCTGCTTCATGGTGAGTCTGAAGCCGGGATTTGTCGATCTGACGAAGGGAAAGAAAACTCCTAGAAAAGATATCATGTCTCTTCTTGCAAATGTACGACTTTTTGACAGCACAGAATATCTAAGCTTTTAGGCAGAAATGTAGTCGTCTGTCATACAACAATAGACCAAATGATTGATCTATTGTTGTATTTGCCTCTTGAACTTCAACACAATTTTCCTGAGGCTTAAACGTTCCAATTATTCACTTAAAATGCTATATAGTTTAAAAAAAAAATCTGGAAAGTGTGACATGCAGTGCATCCTTAAATAAAAAAAAAAAATCAAAGTTTCGGCACTGATTTGCAACATGATTTAGCTTTGTCCACTGCAAACATCATACAGAACAGCCCAGAATGTCGTTTAGCACCATACTAAACCAAGTATGGTTGGTTTAGTATGCAAGTTTTCTAAACCTTGCATAGAAAACTTGCAAAGTTTTCTATGCAAGGTTAAGGCATAAGGCTGCAACGTTATTGATTAAAATTCTGAGACAAAAGCGTGAGCTACTAAATTGACAGAAAATTATTTATTTTGCATTTCACAAATGTTGAAACAAACTTTTGTTGCATTATGGAAACAACAACACCAGAGTCTTTCGCTTTCCAGTATAAATTTTACCTGAAGACAAAATGCATGCCACACTTTTCAGTCCGCACTAGTAAAACGTTTTGAAATCAAATTATGCTTTTGCTATTTTTGGTTTTGTATTGTGAGAAAATCTGGAAAGTTCAAGCGGTCGTGCATGGATGGTTCCACATCAAGGGTCAGAGGTCTGCAACCTTCAGCTTTCCAGAATGTAATTTTTGTTCAACTGGGTTTCTAACAGTAGACTGTGCTGTAAAATGTGCCTGGGAAATACATTGGGTCTATAAAGTGTGAAAGTTGCTGACCTCTGGTCAATATACTGCTACTAAACTAACAAACGGAGTTCTTAAAATTTAAAGTTACTGACAAATATAATTAAACATTCCAAGAAAGAGATTTTCATATACCAACATATTTTGTCTATTATGTTAGCATATGAAAAATTTTTTCTTCTTTTCTTCACATTTTTCTTTGTGAAAAGATTTATTCCTGATGGTACATAAACAATTTAACATCGCCCTACAAACTAGCATTTTGAGGGTGACAGTTAAGCAGTTAAAGAATTGGGATTCTAGAGGAAAACGTCACTTACCTTTTATTTTTAGTGATCCTAATCCTCTCCCTGCAGGTCTCAGCATCGGCAGCCTGTTCCACATGGCGGACGATCTGGGCCGCGCCATGGAGTCGCTGGTCAGCGCCATGACCGCCGAGCGCAGCGTGGAACTGCCGCGTCCTTTTTGACCCCCCTCCATCATACCGCATGCTTTTCTAGTCGAAACAACTGGATTGGAACCTGTTTACACAGAGAATATAATGTCTATTTTTGTGAAGGATTGCAGTTAAAGCAACAAGTACAAAAAAATAAATCTAAGATTTGAGTAGTTTCTTAAAACATCCTGTTTTATTGTTAAAAGGAGCTGGTTTTTAAACTTCTATGCAATTGTATAAAACGTGAAGCGGGGTTGAGAAACAGACGGTGTCTTCAGTGTCCTCTTATATTTGCTATCTCTTTCTAACTGGGAAAACGAGCTGGAGCATTTCTCACTAGTTTCAAACGATTGTAACAATGAGGGTGTTTTCTAAGAGGCAGTTCTCTTTGTGTGTGTGGGTGTGTGTGAGTGTGTGGTGCCTAAAATTTCATAACAGTTTTTCTTTTTTTTTTTGGAGTGGAGGAATGCCACTTTTTAGAAACTGGATGGATATTAATACCCAATACAAGCTCTGATGATCCTAATAACAGTAAAGCAAAGTTTTTTTTAAAAAAAACAAGAAAAAGGCCTCACACCATCATTGCATCAAGAAGAGTTTTCAGAAAAGTTACTAGAGGGCGCTGTTGAGTCTATTCCCCTCATCTGAACAAAGTTTTGTTTGTTTTTTCTTACTTGGTAGACTAATTCAACATGTTGATTTGCAGCTGATCACTTGGCTTTCACAAATCTTACATCTGTCTTGTTGCAACTACAAATGTGTTATTTCTCTCAAAGGTCAGAGTTCTGGATTTGCTGTGTCAACATGTTAACTTCAACCATCCATTCTCCAAAGGTCAAAGTGTTCAAGTGCAAACCAAGTTTTGATCAGATGTATTTTTTTTTTCTATCGGCTAAAACAGAAGAATGATTCTGCTCCCACTTCGCACAGAGAAAGAAAAGTCTTCCTCAATTTAGAAACTAACAGTTAATGCCTTGATCCATGCAGCATAGGAACATTTTAACTGTTTGATTTCCACTACCTGTTATTAACTCAACAACCTCATGTGAAGTTTGGATGTTAGTTTGACCTCTAATCAGTTCCACACTCCATGATTAGTAATAATCAAAAAGATATTTCTAATTGAACACTGGTGGACGCTGAATGTTCTGTCAAGCCTAATCTGGTTTTTGTGTTACATTTTGTCTTTGGTTCAAAGCAGGTTGGTTTTGTTCTGTGTGAGGAGCTCTGATATTAATGTGTGACTAAAAGAAAAAAAATCTTAATTTGTAATAATCAGTTGTTTCATCAGATTCCTGCAGCATGACCCAGTGAGTTTGACATTTTGACCCAAGTTGATTTCTTTAGTTTTCTATTTCAAAGAATGTCATTTTCACCTAATTTTTTCAAATAACATGTCGGTACTTCACAACATATCGGAGTCCATCAAATGTATGCCTTACTACTGTACTATAAAATGCTTTACTGTATATCAATAAAGCATGCCGTTATGTTTCAGCCTCCCAGCTTCATTTCTGACATTTGTGTATGAGGTGACAAGCCAGTTTAATACTGTTAGATAAACTTTTTTATGACGTGCTGAGCAGCTAACGTATCTAAAACTTGACGTGCAAATTTAGATTTTACTCAATTCAGACTAGACAATTTGTGCACAAACCCAGTTACTCCGAGGTAAACTACAATATTAAAGACTTCATCGCAGCGGTCAACTCCTGGCTGTCACTCCTCGGCTCATATACGTGAGGCCTCAGCACCATCTAGTGACCAAACCCAAAAAATACACATTTGGCGCCAAATATACACTGAGACCTCGCTGCAGCAAATAGAAAGGGGCGGGAACTGACCACTGTTAGTCTCGTACCTTATTTGGAAATGGGACCATTACACTCTGGAAGTGAAGGGGGCGCCATTTCCTATATTTTCCGCGATCTCCCTTTTATGTTTTCTTTTTAAATCTGTGATATATCTTAATTTTTAGGAAGGATTTTTACTAAGTATGTTTTTGAACTTCTCTCTTTTATTTACTTAAGCGCAGCTCACAGTTTTTAACAAATTCCGTAGCTTTCTGTGCACTTCTAAATCTGCTCCTTAGTTGTATCTTTTCGGGTCTGCTATTGCCTCTAGTGGTGTAGGGGTAGTAACATAACTACATCACTAAATCGCAATATCAGTCTTTATTTATTAATTCCGGCATTACTGGCACCATAAAAGGGTAAATTCTCAAACACCATACTTTTTCATTTTCTTAAGTACCGTATTTTCCGGACTATAAGTGGCAGGTTTTTTTATAGTTTGGCCGGGGGTGCGACTTGTACTCTGGAGCAGCTTATGTGTGAAATTATTAACACATTATTATATCATATCATATACAAGCGACACCCAGGATGAAGATTTCATTGCGCTTAGTTACGGAGACCCTAGGGGACATGGGGAGTTTTTTTTTTTACTTTTGCGTTCCCTCGCAATACTGTACTGATCAGTTATGCGGCATATTTAAATACTGTAAGCCTTTCTGAGACACCTTTTTTGTCCTTCTTTTGGTGTCTTTTTTAAAGACACCAAGCTGTCTTAAAAAATGTCAAATAAATCAAATCAAACTAATCTGTTTTCCGTAGCTGCAGAGCAAAAGGGATCCATCGGGGTGATACGTACCTTCCCCCATATTGTCTTACACATCACATGCATTAATTATAATTTCACGGGTCTGAAAGAACACACCCGGATTAGCCAGTCAGAGAGTGTTGTGGACCAGCTGATAGGACGAGGCAGTGCCATCATTTTTGTTTGTGCCTGGATGCTTTTGAGACATTTAAAATGTTTGCTGCGGCCACGAAAAACTTTGTGAAGCAGGTCGGGGACACAGGGAGACTGATTCCCGTTCCGAGCCTAAGCGAGGCCGACCGCTACCAGCCCCTCAGCCTGGTCACCAGGAAGAGGAAGAGGCATTTCTGGAAGAAGAACAAGCACGCCTCGACGCCGTTCTCGCTGAAAGACATCCTTGTTGGGGAGAAAGAGATCACAGCAGGTGAAGTGCACCGTCTGGTTCAATGTCAGGTTATTTGAAGGGTTGACATGTGTTTAAAACACACATAATTAATGTTGGTCAAATTTCTGTTTTGAAGTTCCTTCAAGATAGAAAAAAAAATCTAATCTTAATCATTAAAGAAACTATTAAAGCAAATATTTTCCAAATGTTCATTAGTTTGTGCCTTCTCTTTATGGGGACTTTCAGTCTGTTGACTTATATATTGTGTTTTCTAAAACCTTGTCATAATAAAGGCATGTTTTAAATGAAAGTTGAAGAAAAAAAAAAAATTCTGCAAAGGACCACCTAAAAGCCAGTTTAATAGTCATTAGAGTGCATTTAACAAAAAGACCTTAAAGGGGCATTATTCTGTAAAATTGAATATTTTGAGCTTTACATCATGTTATAATGTTATTCCCTCATCAAAAACACACTTGGAGTGTTGCCTTGATTATTTCATGCAGAGAAATCCTTTAATTTTCCATGGCAACCATTCAAGCTGCGCAAAACGCCTGACTAGCTCCTTCAGACTAGCCAGCAGCAATTAGCAACTGCAGTGGAACTGCGCATCTGTTGAGTTCATTGTGCAAGTTATTCAGAGCAACAAATATTATTAAAAGGTTTATAGGGCCTGAAAGTGAAGTTTCAGAAACAGTCAGAGTTTTTAAAGAGAAAGAGGCCCAATTTCATGGAGTTAAATATGAAAGTCAAATTTCTTTTAAGTCATATTTTATATGCACAGCATGTTTATTACAACTGAAGGCAACTTAGTTACTTGATTGTGCTGTTAAATGGCACCATGTGGATGGAGAGAAAGCCTATAGCCGCATTCATCAAATCTGGTTTATATGTTGGTTTTATTATTACAGTATGCGTTAATACACAAGATCGTTTAGACATAACTCTGTAACTATAAATTTGCAATTTGATGTAATCCCAGTATGCTGTTTTTTGTTGTTTTCAGGAGTATCGTCTTATCAACTCTTAAACTACGAGGACAAATCCGACGTAGCTCTCAGCGGTCGCCTAGGTAACCACATAATTAACGACGTGGGGTTCAACGTCAGCGGGTCAGACTCAGTGGCCGTCAAAGCCTCTTTCGGCATTGTGACCAAACACGAGCTGGAGGTCCCCACTTTACTCCGTGAACTCAATTCCAGGTACCTTAAAAAAAAAGACTGTATGGAAATATATTTCAAAACCTCTTTTCTCTTCATAATTACTTCCTTATCTGTTTAAAGGAGATTTAATTTTCTGAATATGAAATTTTGGTTTGGTGTTTTTTCCTGATATTCATAGAAACTTCATGTCTGACCTTGTGCCTCCTTTTGGTGACTGAAATTTGAGAAGAGGGTTTCCCTGTAAACATGAATTAATTATGCTATTTTACACAAAGAGGGTTACATTTAGGAGTAGAATACTGGAGAGAAAAATAGGTCTCACGGGTTCCTTTCTTTCCAGGAAGGTTGACCTGGATCACTGCCTGGTTCGTCAGTCAAGGGAGAGTGGACGGACTGTCCTGTGTGTGGTTGTGGAGAGCATCCGGACAACGCGTCAGTGCTCTCTGACCGTCCACGCTGGCATGAGAGGGACTACCATGAGGGTAATCCTTTTTAATATGTGAAATACCATTGAAACACTATATTTCAATATATTTTTTTAAGCAGAGATAACTTGGGTTTCCGTTCTCCTCCAGTTTCAGATTGACGACGGCAGAAACCCCAAAGGTCGAGATAAAGCCATCGTCATTCCGGCTCACACCACCATCGCCTTCAGCATCTGTGAGCTGTTCGTCCGTCTGGACGGTCGGCTTGGTAGGAGTACACCTCGTGTCATGTCTTCTCTTGAAACAAAGAAATGCACCACATTAACTCGACTTGTGAAATTTACCAGTCATTTGAATTCCACATGAAAAACCGATTGAGCGTGGGTCATAATTTCTGATTAAACCTTAAAGGTGCTTGGGATTGGCAACTTCATGTTATGCATTTTTGTCTTGAATTAAAGGGTAGAATAATGATTTCATTCAAAATATGAGTGAGGCTTAAACAGTGAAATGAAAATATTTAAGTATATCTCACATTGACAATTAGAGTCCTTCGTTTTCCTAACTAATATGCGTTTGTGGACCTCATGATGAATTTACTCAAGACAGATTGTTATTAACTGGGTCTGTTGTCTGTGGACAATCCCACTCAGGATCCATTTGTAATGGTCAGTTGTTCTTCAGCCCATTTTGCTACTGCATATGTGAAATCTGCTCGAATAAGAATTTTGTAAATTCTTTTGAAGGATACTAAGTGGCACAACACATATAAAATCCACTTATTTTACCAAATCTGCTGCATCAAACATCTGTTGGCGTTTGATGAGGCACCACCCTATTGGATAATTCCATGTTGGGACAATTTTAATTAAATATTCTACCCCTATAGGGCTCCTGAGCAAGCTTGAATATTGTGTAATATCCATAAGAAACAGTATGTATATGTAGTAAATTATCTCCAAACTGGAAATGAGAGTTGGCTCTGGAATTGCTGTAGTGCAAGTCTTGAAAACTGTAGTGACAGTTAAATTAAAAAGCTAATTATTATCACCTTTCTTTCCAGATATTTGTGTTGCTCCAGAGTCTCAGGGGGGCTTTGAGAAGGAACAAATCAGGGAGCAATTGGGTGGCTTCATTGGGCATTTCTCAATGGGACGCCTACGCCGCTTCCTGTCTGGGATTATCTACGGAAACCCCTTCCGAGCAGGTACGATTACATGCTTTGTCCACATGAATTTTTGCAACGCTTTCAATTTTTTTCTCACAACCAACTCCTGTTCAGACGACAGGACTTTTGAAGAGCTCACCCAGTCCGACACCTACGTGGATGACATGGTGACTGACTACTACGAGAAAGCTGCCAGCATGACGGATGTGTCTACGGCCTACCTGAGGGAAAGCTCTCACACACGGGTCAATCTTTTGAAACACAACATCCCAAAGGGACCCTGCGCACTGTGCGGTATGGGAAGTCAACGGCGGGAAACGGTCTACGGGTGTCTGGAATGCTCCACTGGGGGCCAGAAGTATGTCCGACTGCATGTGGTGCCCTGTTTCGATCTTTGGCACAAAACCCTAAGGTGAAAAGGGGAAACTATTGAACTGTGACCAACATCTTTGACACATCTTGCCATTGCCTCAGAAGAAACCAACTATCCCCTTGTGACTCGGCTGATGTATCATTTTCAGTTTATCTTTGGCAATATCCCATTTCCACACGTGCGGCGCCCGGGTATTGTGGCTGCCATCGGATTAAATATTCATCAAGTGGTGGTGTAAAGGAAACAATGAGAGACTGGTTGGGTTCAGTTCCAACTGTGTCGTTGGTTTTAGGTTTTTGTTCTCCATCTCACCAAGCTTTAACTTTATTTCCATAAGCATATTCGTTTGAAATAATTGCAATGAATCTCTGATATTCTCAAGTATACTTTAAACTTAAGTTTTGGATGTTCATTCTGATATAACCCACATCAAACTGTAAATCAGTTTTCTCTCCAAAAACATTGTTTAGCTGCTGTAAATTTTATAAATATGAACTTGTGAAATTTACGCACTTGACGCTATAAGAGAACATAGTGGTGCTTGTTGGGAGCCTTATGCTTTTTGTTGCTATGTGCAATGGTGTTTGGTTTTTGTCCTGTTGGAAGGTAAAGGTTCGCCTTGGTTTCAGTCTTTGCAGCTTCTAAAATCTTCCCATCAACTCCGACCAGCTTTACTGTCCCAGCTGAAGAAGAGCATCCCCTATGCGGCCGCCATTGTATTTCTAATGATTCCCTTTCATTATTTTTTGTATTGAGATGAAATTACACACTTTTTTTTGTCAATTTAGCTGACTTCTGTGGGGGGTTACTCTTATTTAGTCTGTATCAGAGCAAACGGATGTGAATACAAAAACATGCCTCCCTTTTGACATTTTTTAAACATAAAAATACATTAAAAAACCATGTGTAATTTTCTGTTTGGTGTATTTTGTCGCCGTGCCTCTCTGTCGCCAGTAGAGGGCACTGTTGGATTTTAACTCCGTCCAAACCGGATGTGTCGTGTGTCAACAAAGAGGACCCGCGTGTAGAGGAAGGAGAAGCATGTGTGGTGATATTTTAATAATAAAACTAAAGGGGTGAATAACACATTTAAGCTAAGATAACTGCACGAGAGTTGAGGATTATTCATTAAGATGAAGTTCGCTTATAGGGTAAGTAGCTCGCGCTGCTTTGTGACGTAGTTAGAGATCTTTTAGGAACGTGGCAACAAAACCGCATTAAAAAAAGAAATTTAAGACAATTTGTTCACAATTAATGTATGTTGGGTAGGCGGTATTAGTCTTTTACATTGTTTGGTCGATTCTATAAATAAAAACAAACAAAATCTTGTTTAGTTTTGAGAAATAAACTATATCTAGATACGTTGCCAGGTTCTGTTTTTCTACTGAAGTTGTACGAGGCTCTCACGTCTCCTCTCTGTAGTTCTCCAACTTGCTCGGAGCGGTCTATCGTCAGGGGAATCTAAATTTCTCCAAAGACGGGAACGCCGTGATCAGTCCCGTTGGGAACAGAGTCTCAGTCTTCGACCTGAAAAAGTAAGTCTGACTTTGAGGAATAGTCCAACAGGTATTGGGCGCAGCAATTCACATTTCAGACAATAAGCATGCATATTTTGTGGTCTCCATATTTACCATCTGACCTCTGTGTGTTTTAAAATCCATTGTAAAAAATATTGGAATGCATCGATGTGAAAACACATGATGTTAATACCGATATATTGTGTATTGCTTGAAAATGTGACATTTGAATTGGGAAAACTGGAACTATTAAGGCAGCTATTATTATTAGCTCACAATTTTGGCAGTATATGCTATTCATTTGGAACCAAAACACTTGGTGTATTGTCTTTAATTTTTCTGTAAGATATTAATATCTACATGTCCTTTTAAAATTTTGTGTTTTTCAGTAATACATCCGAGACCTTACCGATTTCAACAACCAAAAATATAACATGTGTGGGTGTGTCTCCTGATGGCAGTTTGGCCATAGTGGTCGATGAAGGTAAAGGCTTTCATTTGTCTCCACATGTGTGATCGTTCTAGTAACTAAAGTACTTTTAACAAACAGATGCAACCAGTGGAAACAATCCTGGCTTTTGAGTTGATGGAAACATTTTCACTTTGTGATATATATCCAGTTGCAACTGGGAAAAAAAAAAAAACAATCAAAAAGTAGCCTGAGCCAGTCTATTTATAGTGGGATTTTCAATTGAAGTCACGCTGCGTCAACACCTATTGTACCGCGCATGTCACCAGCAGAAAGAGAGCAAGAATTTCCAATTAATGATTTTGTAGTCATTATTAAACTATTATTAACAATAAATTCAAATTTTTTTGATAAAAATGTACAGTTTTAGGTAAACCGTATTCTGGCGCCCTTGCTTACCAAGCACCCCATCGCTCTGGGGCATTTCTTCACATTATTCACCTACATGTAACAACTTTGGGTAATTGAGATGCATCTCATTCACAAATATTTGGTAGCATAACTTCGCTCATCACAGCGTGAAGAGCGAAGTTATGCTAGCTGACTACATGCTAGCTAATGTGAAAACAGGAGATTGTCCCATTCTACTTTTATAGAGTTTAGGAACCAGCAGCTCCTTTGCATCTTTTTAGCTAAACGTTGAAAGTGTTTGGGGAAAAAAGATGGGCCGTACACCTTGCATTTTAACAACAATGGGTTCGCTTTCTAGATCTGCTGTAAGTTTTTGTTTGACGTCAAACAGATGGTGCTGCACTGCTGGTCAGCCTTATCACTCGAGCTGTCCTTCATCACTTCCACTTCCACAGGCCTGTCAGCAGCATCCGCTTCTCACCTGACGGCAGGTTAGGATCTTTTCACATCTAAGCAGGTGATTCTTTTCCCAATCTTCACAGTATTTTAAAAGTTAATCTGCTCTGGTTTCTCAGAAAGTTTGTCGCGACAAAGGAGAACGTGGCGCTGCTCTACCACGCCCCTGGGAAGCAGCGAGAGTTTAACGCCTTTGTTTTAGACAAGAGCTACTACGGCCCGTATGACGAAACCACGTGCATCGACTGGACCGACGACTCCAAGTGAGTGCGAGAGTGTGGGAGAGAGAGAAAGATGTGCGTAACTTTGTGAACAGAAGTGATGGTTGGGAGGTTTTCCTTCAGGTGCTTCGTGGTGGGAAGCAAAGACATGTCCACATGGGTGTTTGGAGCGGAGCGCTGGGCTAACCTCATCTACTACTCCCTGGGCGGACACAAGGACATCATCGTGGGCTGTTTCTTCGAGAAGGACAGCTTGGATGTACGTTTCCTTCCCTTTTTTTTTAAGTTTGCCAACACAGATTTCTGGTAACACGTCCACAATTTGTGTTTTGCTCAGCTTTACACAGTGAGCCAGGATGGGGCGCTATGCGTCTGGGAGAGCGACACTGAGCTGGACGGACTCGTTCTGAAAAAGAGCTCTGACGAACCCAGGCCCCGGAGACAAGAGGGGGACGAGGAGGAAGAGGATGAGGACAGGGTGGAGGGAGAGGAAGCGGAAGTGATTCGGGGGAAAACTGAACCCCCGAAAGACAAGAAGAAGGTCAAAAACGTTCGATACAAACACAGGAGCAAGTAAGTCCTTTTTTTTTGTCAAATAGATATTTGGTTTCTGTTGTTAAAGACAGATCATGTTACGCCATTACAATGTAGAGATGCACCAATCTGATATTAATATCTGTATCGATACCAATATAAAAAAAGATTTTGATTTTATTTTTTGTTACATTATATTTAGAATAACTAATTAAACTTTCCGAACTATTTGAATGAGGCTTTGTTGCTGTTAAATTTTATATCTTTGACCAAAGAAGACAAACTATTGTTTTGTCTGTTTCGCTTCCTTTATTATTAATTTTACATTGGTTGTTATGCTCCTAATTGCGCTGACTGAACAAGTTAAAGTTGTTTTTACATGTTTGTAGCTTGTGAAGCTGTCGGTGTATTTAAGAGTGCTGTACTGGTGCAGAGTTATCAGATACATTTTTAATTGAGTACATTTATGTCTGCAATTTTTTTTAAGTGAATTCAGCACGGTTTGTCTGTATTGGATCGGTATCGGACGATGCTAAATCTCAGATATCGGTATGAGTATCGGAAGTGAAAAAAGTGTATCGGTTCAGCTCAATCATTACGATTTACATTACATTTTATCCCATTAAAATGTGTGAACTGTGTACACTAAAACAGAAGGTATATCTAAATTGATCTGACGTTACAACTCCTTCATTTTTTTTCTTCACAAACTGGAAACTTTTCTTTTTGCATTTTCAGACACTTCTTCAACAAGGAGGGAGAGTTCAACAACCTGACCGCCACTGCCTACCATAAACCCACCCACATCCTGGTAACTGGGTTTGCATCTGGGGTATTTCACCTGCACGAACTCCCGGAGTTTAACCTGATTCACTCGCTAAGGTGGTTGCTATGATTATATGGCGCCTCAGTAGGAAACACTTTGAGACTTTCGTGCTGATTTCTTTCCCTCTTGCAGCATTTCAGACCAAAGAATCGCCTCGGTGGCTGTGAACAGCTCCGGAGACTGGATTGCTTTCGGATGTTCTCGTCAGTTCAACTTCCCGTCTTTATGTAAGTAGTTTTTATGGCTGCGAATGTGTAAAACATAACTGTGGTTTCAGGGATGGGTCAGCTGCTGGTGTGGGAGTGGCAGAGTGAATCCTACGTCTTCAAGCAGCAGGGTCACTTCAACAACATGGCCTCGCTGGCTTACTCTCCAGACGGGCAGTACGTCGTAACAGGAGGGGATGATGGGAAAGTGAGTCCAGAGGAAGTCTAGAGTGCAAATTTGTGTGCTAAAAATCTCAGTCAAACTTGCTAATTGGACGTTCCCGGGTCACTTCTTCAGGTTAAAGTGTGGAACACCAACAGCGGGCTCTGCTTCGTCACCTTCACCGAGCACACCAGCAGTGTCACCAACGTGGCCTTCACCTCCAGCGGCTTCGTCATCGTCAGCGCTTCTCTGGACGGCACCGTCCGGGCGTACGACCTGCACAGGTGGGCTCCTCGCTCCAAGGCTCCGCTCAGGGGACGCAAACGAGAAAAAGGATTCGAGGACGACGGGCTTTGTGTTTTACAGGTACCGAAACTTCAGGACGTTCACGTCTCCTCGGCCCGCGCAGTTCTCCTCGCTGGCCGTAGATGTCAGCGGAGAGCTGGTGAGCGCAGGAGCTCAGGATTCCTTCGAGATCTTTCTCTGGTCCATGCAGACGGGCAGACTGCTGGAGGTAGGGACAAGTCTGTGCGGCTTCTCTTGTAGTGTTTCCAGACAGGTTGAAGGTGAGATTCCCTGTCTTTGCATGACCAGGTCCTCGGAGGACACGAGGGTCCGGTTAGCTCCCTGTGTTTCAGTCCTGTTCAGTCCATCCTGGCCAGCGCTTCCTGGGATCGAACCGTCCGCCTGTGGGACATGTTGGACAGCTGGCAGGTCAAAGAAACACTTCCCCTCACATCAGACGGTACGTTCACAGGAATTGGAGAAATCTGGGAAGATTGAAAACAATGGAAAAACTTATTGGAGATAAATTAATAATAATAAAAAAAGGAGCATCTATAACTTTATTACTAATTCCAGGGAAAATAAATATAAATAATAGTCCATTTTGAAGACGTTGCATAATGTTATGAAATTCAAGAAAAAAAATTTAATGACTGTTAGTGAAAATTATTCCAGAATTACAATGAATGAATTCAGAAAGTGAGCGACTGCAAAACAATGTAATGTTGAGAAAATAAATACTGTTAAATTTGTGAAATGGTTGTTTTCAGGTAAAGTTTTTGATGATTGTGCAGCCTTTTAATAAAATATGCAGAATCGTTAAACATTGAGGGACAAATTATGGAATATCAAAGGAAACAAAGTACAGAAGATCCTCCCAAATTAGAAGTCATTATTTTTTCCCAGTAGTTTTCATTCTGTCAGTTGTTTTTACTTTTCTTTTATAAACCACATGCTGATGTGAATTGTTGTTTTGCATTAAGTGATGTAACCTCACTGTGTTTTTGTGGCCTTTTCTCGTCAGGTCTGTGTGTGACGTATCGTCCTGACGGTCAGGAATTGGCTGTGGCCACTCTGAATGGAGAAATCTCTTTCTGGAATCCCCAAAGCGCAGCGCAGACCGGGTCCGTAACCGGGCGCCACGACCTGGAGACGGGCCGCAAGGAGACGGATAAAATCACAGCCAAGCAGTCTGCCAAAGGAAAGTGAGTTAAAATTTAAAATAAACCTAGCTTCATGTCTGTTTATGTTGTTTTTTTAACTCTGGTTGTTTGTGGTTCAGGTCTTTCACGGCGCTGTGTTACTCTGCCGATGGGGAATCTATTCTGGCAGGAGGGCACTCAAAGTTTGTCTGCATCTACAATGTCAAGGAGCAGATGCTCTTGAAGAAATTTGAGATCTCCTGCAACCTGTCCTTTGATGCCATGGAGGTAAAACGAAGCGTTCATTCACAGCTGCACAAAGCGGAGACCTTACGCATGTTTGTGACTGTCCGCTTCGCCTCCAGGAGTTCCTGGACAGACGGAAGATGACGGAGTTCGGCAGCCTGGCTCTAGTGGACGAAGGGGCCGGAGACGGAGACGGGGTCGACATTAGCCTGCCTGGAGTCCGGAGAGGTACTTGTCCAGTCCAAACATTCAGGATGTTTGTATTTGTACACCCAGATGTTGTCTAGACTGTCTGCTGAAAATGAATATTCTCCAACCAGTAGGCATTTCATCCATCCTCCCTCCCTGAAAACCTGAACCCTGTAACAAACTACCTGAAAACCTGAGTTGTTGGGTTTTTTTTTTTTTCACATTTCCTGAAAACCTGAGTTTTTGAACAACTCCTCCCTGAAAATCTGAATTCTGCAACAAACTCTGTGAAACCCAGAGCTCTGGAACAAATTCCCTGAAAATCTGAGCTCTGGAACGAACTGTCTGCTCCTATAAGTCAGGACGGAAAACATTTCTGCGGCTGCAACATAAAGGTTTATCAGGTCATTTTGTCACACCTATGTGTCTTTAAATGACCCATTTTGATATCTTTCCGTTTCTGTTTGGCCTGATTTTAACTTTTGAATGAGTGGGTGAATTTTGTGTGCTCTGAAAGGCGACATGAGTTCCCGTCACTTCAAGCCGGAGATTCGAGTCAGCTCTCTGCGGTTTTCTCCAACCGGACGCAGCTGGGCTGCCACCACCACCGAGGGCCTCCTGGTCTACTCCCTGGATGGATCCCTGGTCTTCGACCCGTACGACCTTGACCTGGACGTGACGCCGGCCAGCATCCGCAAGCAGCTTCGACTCCAGGACTGGGCATCGGCCATTGTCCTGGCGTTCAGGCTCAACGAAAACGCGCTCAAGCAGGAAGTGCTGGAAGCGGTGCCACACGAGCAGAGTAGGTTTTGAAGCTGACGTTTTGTCGGGTTCGTAGTCTGGAGATGTTTTCGAACCGGATTGTGTGTTTGTGTTCCAGTCCCGGTCATTTGCGGATCTCTACCCGACGTTTACGTGGAGAAGCTGCTGGGCTTTGTGGCTTCCTGCTTGGAGAAGTCGAGCCACCTGCAGTTCTACATGACCTGGGCCCAGAACCTGCTCATGCTGCACGGCCAGAAACTTAAGAGCAGGTAACAACAGATTCCCTGACTCATTCCACTCATTCTCACACGTTCCACCAGTGATAACGCTGGGATTTCAATGGTTTCCAGGTCTGCATCCATCCTCCCAACACTGCAGTCGCTGCAGAAGAGCATCCAGAGACACTCCGACACTCTGTCCAAGCTGTAAGTCTCTGGATTTTTCTTGTATTTCCTTTTCTACTGAAATCAAATCGAATTGTTCAATGTGTTTTCTCCTCACAGGTGTGACTTCAACATGTACAACATCCGCTACGCTGCAGCGCTCTCAAAGCAGAAGGGCATAAAGAGGCATATGAAGGAAGAAGAGGAGTCTGATGAAATGACGTCTGAGGAGATGAGGGAGGCTTCTTTAGAGGAGTCAGACATGATGCTGTAGTAATATTGACATTTCATGGTAAAAGATGATTTTTCTAACAAATAAGTAAATAAAATAAAATAAATTGTTTGATTGTCTCTGTGGCTTCTGATCTTTTTCTATCCAATTGGATTTTTTTTTTTTACCCAAGCTCTGATATTATTTATTCACAAAACGTATTTACTACGATGAAGGAGAATTGTTGCCAAGCTAAGAAATGAAAATGATAGTTACGAGAATAAAGTAGCAAAATTATGAGAATAAAGTCGTTTGAAAATAAAGTAGAAATGATACAAGAATAAAGTCGTATTAAACTAGTCATTCATTCTTGTAATATGACTTTATTCTCATATTATTCTCGTATTATTATGACTTTATCCTCGTAATATTACAACTTTATTTTTGTAATGGACTTTATTCTCCTAATTTTATGTCTCATTATTTCAACTTTATTCTCATGATATGACTTTACTCTTATTATATATATTTGTTTTCTTATTGTGGCCTTAATACTCCGTCGTATACAACAGACTCCAAGCTGACTTTTTAATTTTTTTAATTTTAATTTCTTAAAAATATATACGAGTCGGTGAAAAATTAAGCAATCCACGGAACTGTGTTTCACACTCTTTGCCGGCAGGTGGCGCCACTTGCCGGCTCTGCCGCCACCGACACTAAAACGGTAAGACACGAAGAAGAACAAGCGTGAAGCTGGAATGAAAGAAAACAAAAGCATGACTGAGTCCCCGTCTCAAGCGGGAAAAGAAATGCCGGCGAAAAAACAGAAACTGAGCAGTGATGAGAACAGTAACCCCGACATGTCAGGAGACGAGAACGTAAGCGCTTAAACCGTATGTGTTCGTGTATATGAATGTACTCGGTTATAAAGGTTGGTTTTGGCGGGTTAGCTCCGTACTAACAGGCGACCGGAAAGCTAAAGATGTTAGCTTGGAGCATCTTTGTCCACTTGCAGCTGAACTGGTCATGTTGTCCACAACGCAGGCAGTTGGGCGTGCAGAGTTTGATTTGTTAGAACATTAATAGGGTTCTCACACAGTCGGTAACAGGATGAGGTTTGATTTTAGTGTTTACAAGGACTGGATGCGTAGGGAGAAAACATGGATTTCCAGAATGTAGTAGCTCCTTACTGCATGCTGTCAGATTCAGTCATGATGGATTCATTTGCTCTTCAAGTTGGTGCATTTACAAAGTCTGATCGGTGATGCTTTGGTGTGTTTCCCTTTTTTCTTTTTTCTGTTTGCTCCCTTTTATCCTTCCTTAATTACTTCCATCCTTTGATTTCTTTTCCTTCCCTCTGTTTCGTCCCTCCTACAGCTTCCCTCTCCACCGCTTTAATTTCATTTTTCCAATCCTTCATCTACCCATCTTATTCCTGTTTCCTCCTATCTGTTCCTCCTTCTGTTTTTTCCAGATTTTATATACAAAAAATATGACTTCCAATAGAAGTATCTGGCACATATTCATGGTGAACTTACGTATTTAATGGTGTAAAAAGGAAAACAACTAAGAAATCTGATAACATAGATCTGGAGGAGCATACAAATTGAACATATATTGTCTTTTCTTTTTTTTCCCACAAGGACGACGCGGTCAGCGTTGAAAGCGGGACCAATGCTGAGCGTCCAGATACTCCCACTAACACGGCCAATGCTCCGGGCAGGAAGAGCTGGGGGAAGGGCAAGTGGAAGTCCAAGAAATGTAGATATTCTTTCAAATGCGTCAACAGTCTGCGGGTGAGAAGCTCCACCGCATCTTAAACTTGTTCGTAGTTTGCGTTGAACACGGCAGCGGGGCGTCACGTTGGTTTGTTTGCTTTTTCCCTCAGGAGGACCACGGCCAGCCGCTGTTTGGAGTCCAGTTTAACTGGCACAGTAAGGAGGGAGACCCTCTGGTGTTCGCCACAGTTGGCAGTAACAGGGTACGTCTTCACTTAGCAAGGAAAACAAACCACTTTTCTCTGTTTTGTTGTGGGAATGACACGTCATCCATCCTCTCATCACGTATCCATCATCTAGTTGTGCTTCCATCCATCATTCCGTCGTCATTAGTTCATCCGTTCATCCTAGTGATGGTGACATGAAGCTTCATGACGCACTTAAGCTTTAAAGCCAGTTGCTCTACTGCGACATCAAGTGGACAACACATGTAAAACAGACAGAAATGATTAGGATGTGATGTGTGAAGCTTTAAATTGAAAAAAAGAATGATGTTTGGGATAAATGACAAACATACATTCTGAATACAGTCATAATATTGCCTTAATCTGTCTTTATGGATCAAAAGGAAAAGTGGGAACTAATAGGACAGATGGTTGTGAATAGTGTTACTTTGTAACCAAAACATGTGTTCCACTATATGTAAATATCAGTTTTCATCTGTATCTGTGAATCCATCCATCACTGCACACATGTATGCATCCATCCAAATGTGCTCCCACTGATTCAAATTGGAGTCTGACTTTTCCAGAAAGTATTTATAAATTCTGATTGGACATCATTATGTGTGCTTTTAAGAAATGAGCTAAAAGTCTCTGTTCAATCTTTAATCACATTCTTTTATGACAAAACCTAAGATTTACCTCCCTAAATTTCCTCTATGAGTTTATTTGCTCCTACTTGAACTATTTCTATCATTTCCTCCACCAGGTCACTTTGTATGAATGTCACTCTCAGGGGGAGATCAGACTCCTGCAGTCCTACGTTGATGCAGACGTATCCTTTGGACCAATGAATACATACTTAAACATTTGTTTGTTGTGGACAGAGCTTTGTTTCTAAACCTGTGGCGACCTCATTGCCTCTTCTGCTTACTGGTGCCCCAAAAACTGTTTAATCAGAGCTGAAGAGAGCAGGTAGAAATGTCTTTGCTTTTCTTTGACGAAAAAAAAAAAAAAAGGCAGACGAGAACTTCTACACGTGCGCCTGGACCTACGACACAAACACGAGTCACCCCCTGCTGGCAGTGGCTGGGTCTCGCGGCATCATCCGGGTCATCAACCACATAACGATGCAGTGCATCAAGGTACGCTCCTTTTCTACGTTCTGTGGTCCTGCTGAAACTGATGAAGGGTGAAGCTTTATCACGTTGAGGTGAACTTTGTCACGTTTCTGTCTGCATCCAGCATTACGTAGGTCATGGGAACGCCATCAATGAGCTCAAGTTTCATCCAAGAGATCCAAATCTCCTCCTGTCTGTCAGTAAAGGTAAGCTAAACTATTTGAGCCCTGGCTTACTTCCATAAAACTTCAAAACGACCCAGATGAGTCGGAGATATTCAGATGTTCTTAGATAGCTTTTAATAAATGACATTTGCAGGTTAACACCGAGGGACAGCTGAGTTTTTATAAGCATGTGACTGTCAGGCGCTTCTGTAAATCTCAGAAAGCAGCTGAGCTGACAGTAATTCATACAAACAGCAGTAAAGTTTAATTTTTAATCATCGTTGTAGTTTAGTTTGAAGGAAGAAAATGAAGGCAGTATGCTCCTACACCATGCCTCTTCATTAAGCATGTTAGTGTTTTGGAGCATTTTGTGGTTATGAAGTGAAGCTTCGTGTTTTGCAAACTTGCTTCCCCATATTAATGAAACTACCTATCATGACTATTGCTCTGATCTATGTGGAAATTGAAAAAATAGCAAAAAGTATTTTGTACCTTTTTAAGTAGATGGACAATGTTGTCGTCTTTTTCAATAGATCACGCCCTCCGTCTGTGGAACATACAGACGGACACATTAGTTGCCATATTTGGAGGCGTGGAGGGTCACCGAGACGAAGTCCTGAGTGCTGTAAGTAAAGCTGCAATGATTAGAAGGTTATTGTTACATCTAAAAAAAAATACGTATGTCGTCTGATGAAAACCTAAAATTATTACCATAAAATTCTAATATTGTAGAAGAGGTTAATATTAAAAACTCATAATGTCGCAACATATGAGCTGATTAACTCAAACACATGTTAAGGTTAAAGTCCCAACCAGCTAACCAGTGCAAAGAAATGACCATATATTTTAAGAAGAAACCTGACATTTCTGTTTAAAATGTATGTCCATGGAAATTACAAGGAAAATACTAACCTTTTTCATGAGATTCAAATTTTTTGGAGATGCACATGTAGAATGATGAAATGGTAGCCGGGCTCAACATTAAAGCAATGTGCATTAGCAAAAATGCTAATGTTAACATGATATCCATAAATACCAAACCAATACTTTGCTACATATCGGATGCTAATCAACAGTAGCTAAAATTGTTGTTGCAAGGATTACCTTTTGAGCTGTAACTAGCTTATATGCCAACATTAGCTTGTTAGCTAATTTTAGCTAACATAAAATTAACAAATTTTATGTAAGCTCGCACACAAATGAAATGATGTAAGCTATCTTACAAATGTCAGCTTAGCATTTGTAAGATAGTGTTACAAATGCCATCATTCACACAATAATTCAAATAAATCTGTGTCCTCTGGTAGGATTTTGACCTGCTGGGTGAAAAGATCATGTCATGTGGGATGGATCACTCACTGAAACTCTGGAGAATCAACTCGGAGCGGATGCAAAAAGCCATCCGTGGCTCATATGAGTACAACCCCACAAAGACGAACCGGTAAAGCATCGGCTTGATCAGTTATTGTTTCAAAATGTTAATAAACATGTGAGATTTGTTAACACCGATCTTCTCTTCAGCCCTTTCGTGTCACAGAAAATTCACTTTCCAGACTTTTCGACACGAGACATCCACAGGAACTATGTGGACTGTGTGAGGTGGCTTGGAGATTTGATTCTCTCTAAGGCAAGAGAGGTTTTATTCAGAGGATAAATGTTTTGGTTTTTATTAAAGGCCATAGGTGGTTGAGAATATTTTCCTCTCTGCAGTCTTGTGAAAACGCCATTGTGTGCTGGAAGCCGGGAAAGATGGAGGACGACATCGACCATATTAAGCCAAACGAATCCAACGTCACAATTCTGGGACGTTTCGATTACAGCCAGTGTGACATTTGGTATATGCGCTTCTCTATGGACTTTTGGCAGAAGGTCTCAACCCTAATTCTTAAGTTACCTTGTCATTTTTAGCAGAGTTTGAGGCTGATGGCGGAGAAAAGTAATGATGGCTGTTGTGACTGTGATCTCCAGATGCTTGCTTTGGGAAACCAGGTGGGAAAACTTTACGTTTGGGACCTGGAAGTGGAAGATCCACACAAAGCAAAGTAAGTGAGAGAGAATTTGAACTCCGATTGAAACCCTGTTACGTTCTAAACCTTAGTAATTGGTATAAATCTGAGGATTTTTATGGAGTTTTAAGAGAAAGTTGATTGGCCTCGTTTCCACTTCAGGTGCACCACACTGACGCTTCCCAAATGCACCTCGGCTATCCGGCAAACCAGCTTCAGCCGCGATAGCAGCATCCTGATCGCCGTGTGTGACGACGCCTCCATCTGGCGCTGGGACCGTCAGCGCTGAGCCGTCATGGCAACACACAAAAACCCATCTGATGTTTCACAGAAACACAGCAACAACAAAAAAAAAAAAAAAATACGTCCATTCCCAACAGGACGTTTTATTTTAATCAGTCAAGATTTGGACTTATACAACTAAAAGAAAAAAAGTTAATTTAATTTACTTAGTGTGCCTTTATGTCATTGTTTGCGTCCTCTTTTAGTGAAGTAACGCCAGCGTTTCAGGAGGATCTGCACCGACTATTCCACACAAACTCACTAAAGCAGTGTCTCTGTCCTGTCATGAATCTATTGTATTGTGATTTAAAGCTGGTCCTCTTCAAACAAAGTTTTTTTATTATTATTATTTTTGGTTTTAAATGTTTTGTCTTTGAAATCTGACTTGATTTCAGTCAGTAAAATGTTTTTAAATATCTCAATAGTGTCAGTATTTTTTGGGGGGGGGTGATTTGTTATTAAGTTTAGAATATTAAAAGAAATACCAACACAAAGGTTCACAAAATGTTCAAATAGTTTGTAAAAAAATAATTTGAATTTGTTTTTTCATTAGAGAGTAAGGTAAAATTGGATAATAGATGTAATTTACATTGTCTTTGAGTTGTTGAGTTGTTTTTTCATAACCTTGCAAATATTTAGTTTTCAGAAAGTTTAATTTCTATTTTTCTGCAGTCATCCTCTATAGTTGAGTGTTTGCTAATACTCAACCAACTTTTATTTTTCTTTTATTTAGAATAGAACATATTTTGTAAACCATGTCGTTTAATCAGTTATTTTAATTGCTTTTACTTTTCTAATCTATGGAAACGCATACTAATGTACAGAAATGACGCTTTATTTGATTCTATTTGGATGCTCGTAGAATATTACGAGAAAAATGACGTACCAAAAGCGCGTGCTTCTCACCTGGTACCTCTGTAAAGTAGCGCTCTCGCGCCCTCTCTCTCTCTCTTCCTCTCTCTCTCTCTCTGTGTGGACTTTTGCCCTCTTTACTTTCTCTGGAGAAGATTAGCCGAACACCAGCTCAGCCCAGCTCCGACATGTTTTCGCCTAAGGGGTCGAAAAAGCAGTCCGGGTTCGAGTCCGGCGCTGCCCGCGGTTCCGGAGAGCAGATTCGTATGGTTGAATGCGGCTGTAAGCCCGCGTGCGCCTGTGGCTCTACCTGCGACCGGACGCTGTGCGCGGCGGAACTGAAGGTAGGCCATTTGGACTAATTACTCTTGGAGGAGTTTAGATATAAAGTTTTAACTCGTGAAAGTCTAATAAAACTACTATTAGTTTGTTTTATTTCTAAACAGACAGAAGTTGGTGTATTTATCTCTGGAAAAGTGATTTAATTACCATTATTTATTGGGCCATAAATAATGGATTTCAACAAGAGTACAGGTAGTAGTCCAGACACCCTACATCCTAATAGCTTGTTTGAAATAACTTCATTGATACCTTTCTTGTAGCTGTCTCTGTTTGAGGAGTTTCCTGCATGTAGAACCTATATAACATCTCAGTCAATCTTTGACTAGGACCAGGACTTTCTATTTCTTTATTCTCAGTGAATCCTTGGTCGATCCACTGGTATGTTTCGGTTGATTCTACCTTTGATGGTGACCCGGAGAAGACCTGCTGCAGCAAACCATGACACTTCTACCTCTGGCATGAGGTTCTATCTTTTTCTAAAAATGCTGGATTTGGTTTGTGCCACACGTTTTCAAATTGTTCCTCTCATCTGGGCAAAGGACATGATCTTTGGACAGTTACCTGTCAAAACTTTGGATGGAAGTGTACATTCTCTTTGATGATAAATCAGTTTGGAAATTCTGTCACACACAACACTTTCATTTCTGTCCACAGTAAAATCCCATATGTGACAACGGAGAAAGATTTTAGTTCAACAGCCTCTAGGTTACAGATCTGGCACACTTTCTCTGCTGGAATACACTCAAACATTCAACAACTGGCTAACAGACCTTATCTGTTGGGTCCAATGGGTCATTAGGCTATCACACGACGTATCATAAATCCTCAAAAGTTCATTAGTTCTACTTAGAGAGTAAAACGCACTGAAACAAAATAAGGTCGTCCCTTTTCCCGTACAACTTCTCTCTGGAACCTGACCTGGTCACTTCTAGGAAAACATAAAGGTGAAAGGCACAAACTTAAATACATGAAACAAAAATTATTCCAGTTGAAGCTTATCTTCTTTCTTCAGTTATTATTTGTGAAAAATATGATTTATCTAAATAATGTGATTTGTCCTTTGTAAAGGACAAATCACATTGTCCTTTACAACACAACAAACAGATTAGCAATGCTTGCCACCATATATCTCTGTTCCTTTAAGAAGCTGTATCATAATAGTAGCAGCTCTAATTTATTATATGCCATCTACCATGTTTAGAGTACAATACAATAAGCAAATGTTAGGTCACATGTTTTAAAAATGTCCTGCGTGACACACTTTCATGTCTGGCAGATGTAGCTCAAACTTTTTCATGGTGCTTAAATTTAAATTTCAATGCTGATGTCCAACAGAAACTTTATGGTATAAAAACCATTTCATTGTCTTGTCACGATCCTCAGTGTTCAGATGGCTCCTTTGTTTTTGCACCTTAGATGTTGCCATTTTAGTTTATCCCACCATCGGTTCAATTATGCAAATTGGAATTTGGTAAAACCACGACGGAAACACTTTGTTACTACTGGCAGAAAAGACAAAGAAGACGACAGTACGTAGTAGAAGGATGATGGCGCGGCGAATGTTTTTCAACGTTCGCAGAATATTGGCGAAATTTTGCAGACATTTCTTTCCTCTTTATTTTCATTTGTGTACTTATGATTGTTTCTATAGACGACTGTTCTTCTTTCAGTATCTCTTTATGTAGTCCAGTGATCCTCCCTCCACTAGTCTTTTTTCATACGTTCACACCTGCCAACCTGCTTGTCTGCGCAGCTGTTTTCACCCTTTTGATTCCCTTCTGTCTGCTCTCTCTTCCAGTTGTCTCAAGTTTCCTCTGATTTGTTCTTCTGGTTCTCAGATCATCCTCAGTACATACGCTTGCCTCCCCGCATTAATCTTCACTGGTTTCTCCTGTCACGTTGGTTTTCTCCCCAGTCTTTGCTCTGGGTCCTGTGTCGTCATCTTTGCTAATCTGCAAATTACCTCTGCATCAGAGTCCTCATTAAGCCATATAGTGACAAATCTTTTTTAATGCCGTTCATGTTTTGCTCTGGTGAGCTCAATTACTTCAAAAACCAACATAAAGCTACGATTAAGTTTGTAGTGCATTGGAGATGTTTACACTGACTTTTGTGGAGCCTTTAGAAATATAAAAGCTTCTCAGATCATTTTTCTCCTTTGTTGTAATTTATTGTTGTACTTTGAACAGCAAACACGCCATTGTTTGCTTTATTTCACCTTTACTGAATCACATAATTGGTTCCCATCCATGTAGTAGTTCTCCTTTTTTTTTCTTTTTTACAGAGCATAATAAATATAAAGGCAAAGTTTTGTATCAGAGTCGCATAAATTATGTCATGCTGATATTAAGTTCCTAAATTGCTACCTATGTGGTAAAATTCATTCAGATTATGAGCAATTGTTTGCATATTATTTAGAGATTTTGCAGATTTTGGACAACCTGCACCAAACTCTTCATGGTAATTCAATGGAGTTGGCTTCTCACTAAGTATAATAAATATTTTTGATCAGCTCATTGTGTTGATGTAATGAAAGAAATAAAACAAAAATTGTTTTGGTTCATGTCGGAAACTGTGACTAAAATCAATTATAGAGATTACAAACGCGCTATTAATTACAGTATTAAAAATGATTATACAGGTAGTTACACTGTGGTGTAGGTTTGCTATTTGACAAATCAGTTTTTGTTCTTTTTAATTTAAGGCTGCCATTACATGCTTACATACTAAAATGAAGACATGAATAAAAACATGACTCCATCTTTAAGCAAATTTGGAAATGCTCACTTAAGTATATGCTTGTTGATTCTTGAGGCTGTGCAGAAAGTAAAAGTGTTTGGGAAGCACTGCTTTCAATCACTGGTCCAGTTTCTCTGCCCTATCTGTTTTGTGCTGCGCACAACATGATCGACATTATCTTTGTGCAGCCATGCAGCGGTGCCATAAGCCATCGGTGGTGTTTTCCTGGGGTGAAGGCTACAAATTCATTTATCTGCCTTTGTGTCCGAAAAGGGAATGTATTGTCGCTTTGGATGACTGCTTCGGCTTAAAGGCAGTTCATGGCGAGTTTTTAGCGGAGTTTTTATTTATTGAACTGTAGTTGTCAGTAAATTGGTGTTGACTGAATTGCATCATCGTTTTATCCATATTCCACAATGAGGATATATCTGAGTTATAATCAGCATGGACTTTAAACAATTGCTGGGAAAATCTTATTCAGATTTTGCATTTTGCTTAATAAAAGGATGTGGTATTCACTAAAAACCTTTGACCGGTGGTGATCCAGGAGCTTTTAATAAGGGTTGACTTTTCTCTTCGCAGTAATAAGGTGCCTTTAAGCGGAGTCACGCCATCAGGCTTATGAATCGTGCTGCTCACGAGGTTATTATCCACCCCCCAAACTGGCTCTACTGGGCTGGAGATGACGACCTCCAATTGTGCTGATAGCTGTATAATAAAGATATGTTCTGGACCTGATTTGATTTTTACACTTCAGGCCCAGACGGATTTCAAAATAGAAATATAAAATGTTCTGTGGAAACAGAGAAACCAGCGGGTTACAGCATAAAGATCTCTAAATTACAAGTGCAAGCCAGAATTTTCGCATTTTTATTTTGAAAGAAATTAGTATTGCCATTCTTTCCAGTTCCATATTGTGCGGTACTTTGTATTGGTCCTCCATATAAAATCTTAGCAAAATATATTGAAGTAAAACAAATTAAGACCTCTGAGCAGGGTAACTATCTCTGCATTTTGATGCTAATTTAGATGCAAAGCAACAAGGATCCTGTTAAGAAGAGGTTGGTGTGAGAGCCTGGGAAGCAGACATTTCAATGACGGCCCCAGTTGCAGCGTGCTATAGTTGAAGGATTCAGGAAACAAAAGAACAAAAGTAAACCCAGACAGCTGGGCTACATTCTGGAGATGGACCAGAAAGTAAAAAAAAAAACATCTTTATGTCTAGTTTCCCATAGAACTGTGAAATCTCAGAAACACTGGAAGCCTGAAACAGCAATGAACATGTGCCTGTATTTTACATGTTTGATTCAAAGATTATCTTGAGTTTCCTTTCTTTTTCTTGCTTCTACTTGTGTCAAATGTTTAGTGATAAATAAGTGAGGATTAATGCATTTTCTCTCACCCTTTCAGAGGAATGGCCCTGATGTCAAACCAACAGGCTTTTACAACTTGGCTTACGAGTACGGAAGCCAGAGTGAACTCGACCTATCGACCAAACCAATCTCCAGAGTCAGTTTCAAACTTCTGGGACTCGCCTCTGAACAGCAAGCTGTGGAAACCACTCTCGGCCATCTTAACGGAGTCTTTGCCATCATCTGGTCTGTATCAGATAGTTTACTCCAGGTGGACTACAATACCTCCATCACCACCACCAAAGAGATCGCACGGCAACTGCAGACCCTGGGATGTACAGTTGAAGCGGCCATACGGATTAAAGTGGGCGGGGTGCGGTGCCAGTCCTGCGTCCAGGCCATTGAGGGACAGTTTGGAGGGCTACCAGGGGTCTCACACATCCAGGTGTCTCTTCAGGATAGAACAGCTCTAATCGTATATCAGCCTGTCCTTGTTACACAGCAGGAACTAAGAGGTAAAATCGAAGACATGGGATTTGATGCTGCTTTGTTACCTGAGGACTCATCCGACGGAGATCTAAGCTACTGGCAGAGTGACTTAATCGATGCACCCATTCAGACTGTAACTGTCTGGATTGGTGGGATGACCTGCAGATCATGTGTGCAGTCCATAGAGGGCAGGATCTGTCAGATGATCGGAGTGAAGTCCATAATGGTGTCGTTAAAGGAAGGGAAGGGAACAATACGCTTGGACCCCAGTCTGACTGATCCTGAGCATGTTAGGGCAGCTGTAGAGGAAATGGGCTTTGACGCTTCACTTGAAGGTAAGACGTGTTGCCTTTCATTGACAGAATTTCACCACCACAATATAAGTCCGTAGGTCTTAGTCAAAGTCGCAAGGCGGAATCTGATGGTTGAGCTTTCGAGGGATGTTGTGTTGGTTCTGTTTCAGTAGAAATGCCTTTATAATCAATTATCAATTGTCCTGAGGCACAATGGATTAACCTAATGGTGTTAGGGATAAACTCCAAATTTTGAGGGAACGGAAAGGGATCATATCTAAGGAGGAGTAATATAACCTGAATGTGTTATTATGATTTGCTTAGTCGGTATGTTCATAAAATTCGTTCTTATTTGTAATCAGACAACCTTCAACTTGGTAAATGGAAAACAGATTAAATTTGGTTTATAAGCTCAATTGTTCTTTGTTCAGAGCAGGTGATGGTGATTGAATGTAATGCCTGCTCACACACCACAGATTGTCTTTTAAATGCTGCCACCAAAATAATTTCTTCAAGCGTAATCTCTGCCACTGTGGGACACAAAACCCGCCAAGAATCTGTGATATAATCTTCGGAAAAAAAAGAAAAGATCTTACATAGGTTGTTAATTTGTTAAAAGTATTAGGTTTCCAGGGTGAACAGTTCAATAAATACCACATCTAAATAAAAATGTGTCACCTTCCAGAATTAACCGTCCAGTTCAGCATTTTGCCAGGCCTGAATACTTGCAGAAATACTATGAAAGGCTTACATTTCTGTACGCTTTACAACACTAGCTGGTTTGAACATATTTTGTATAGACTTCACTCTTCCTGAGATTGCTTCATTTTTCTTTCAGAGCCTCTTCAGAATCAGGAAAAACAAGGCCTTGCAAACCTGCGCTCAACCAGTAGGCTGGGAATGAGCAACGGTGCTGAATCTCAGGCATCCCCTTCGACCTGCCACATCAGCTCCTCCGAAATGAAAGCAGAGAAATGCTTCATTCATGTGACGGGAATGACCTGCGCCTCCTGCGTGGCTAACATTGAGAAACACATCCTCAAACACAAGGGTAAGTTGGAGCAATCCTGCTTCTAAAACGGTGTTTCTGTCATTAGTGATAGACTTCACTTTATGTTGCAGGAATCATTGCAATCCTGGTGTCTCTGATGGCCGGAAAGGCGGAGGTGAAGTACGATCCAAATCTCATCGATCCATCCAGAGTGACTCAGCTCATAGAGGATTTAGGCTTTGGTGCTAAGCTATTAGAAGACAATGCAGGGGCACACGGGAAGCTGGATCTGCAGATAATGGGAATGACGTGCGCGTCATGCGTGCACAAAATTGAGTCCAAACTCATCACGACCAAAGGCATCCACTCAGCCTCAGTGGCGCTGGCCACCCAAAGAGCTCACGTCAAGTTTGACCCAGAAATCCTCGGCGCTCGTGATATTGTCAGGATAATTCAGGTATTCATAATCTAATTTGTGTATTTGATTGGTTTGAAATGTAACTTATTGACTGGAACTTCTTGTTTGCAATCACAGAGCCTTGGATTTGAGGCCTGTCTGGAGAAAGCTGGATTCAAAAACAACCTTGACCACTCAGAGGAAATCCGACAGTGAGTATTCTGACTAAAAACTTATTGAAAAAAAAAAGGTTAGTTCAAATGGATAATTATTTTGAATAATATGTTTGAATTTTTTAATCCAATTCCCTAACACTCTTCATTCACTGAAAATCTACATTTTACATCAAAAAACTGATGTAAAAACTTCTATTATAAAGTAGTTTTATATTTTCCTGCTGTTTTCCCCTAGATGGAAGAACTCTTTCCTGCTCAGTCTGGTCTTTGGCCTGCCAGTCATGGGCCTCATGATCTACATGATGATAATGGACAGTCAACACAAACAGCATGGAGGCTCCATGCCTGAGGAACAGAATGTGCTGCCGGGTCTTTCCCTCCTCAACCTGGCCTTTTTCCTGCTCTGTACACCCGTGCAGGTACAAGGAAAACAACAGATCTGGATTTAAGGTTTCTCTTTACATATTTGGCAGCCGATTGTTCCTGTTTAAACCTTCTATGAGGTTCTGGCGTTTCTTTGCTCAGATTTTTGGAGGACGATACTTCTACATCCAGGCATATCGCTCGCTAAAACACCGCACGGCCAACATGGACGTACTGATCGTGTTGGCCACCTCCATCGCCTACATCTATTCCTGTGTGGTTCTCATTGTGGCCATGGCAGAGCAAGCCGCCCAGAGTCCCGTCACCTTTTTCGACACTCCGCCCATGCTCTTTGTGTTTATTGCTCTCGGACGATGGCTGGAGCACATTGCGAAGGTTAAAGATAAAAATATATTTTGGATTTTGCTATCACTGTTGTGTTATGAGCTCAAGATGTTAAAAAAAACATTCTGAGCATTTTTCTTACTGTTTTTTTGTCTTTACACCATTTCTTTTTTGGACTTTAAAACAAAATTTTGTTGTTCAGTTTCTGGTTGATTGTAAAACGCAATTCATATGAAACTCATTCCAAAACCTAATATGTTTTTGTCACCTATTTGTATTCCAAATGATTACAAATTTAACTCATTGGCTAAGAACACCCATCCCTCCTCTATTTATAGACTGTTAATGTTAATCTGTGGCATTGTAGTGAAGCTATCAAAAATGTTTCAAACACAGATATAGAATAGACGAAGTTCACCAAAAATCACAAATCTGAAATTGAGGAACGCAGACTTTGGTCTGGTGTTTACCTCTCCAAAGGGTCAAATAAATTTATTTGCCTTAATTTAGTTTAACAATGAAGTCAAATGCCTTCCTCATTCAGCGGATGTTCATTCTATGTTTTCAGAGCAAAACCTCAGAAGCTTTGGCCAAATTAATGTCACTCCAGGCCACCGACGCCACAGTGGTCACATTAGGAGCCGATCGCTGTGTTGTCAGGTAAAGCCCTCGATATGAAACTCTGCACAGCAACAACCCAACTGCATAACATGCAATGATGCATTTTTACTTTGCAGCGAGGAGCAGATAGAGGTGGAGCTGGTCCAGCGGGGCGACATCGTCAAAGTCGTCCCTGGAGGAAAGTTTCCCATTGATGGAAAAGTGATTGAGGGAAGTTCTATGGCGGACGAGTCCTTAATTACAGGTACACGGAGAACAGTTGTGTGTGCAGGTGTTGTTGCTTCGTTAACGCATCGTCCTTTCCTCTTTACCAGGTGAGCCGATGCCTGTCAGTAAGAAGGTGGGCAGCTTGGTGATTGCGGGTTCCATTAACGCTCATGGTGCTCTCCTGGTGGAAGCCACGCACGTCGGCGCTGAAACCACTCTGTCTCAGATAGTGAAACTCGTTGAAGAGGCACAAACATCAAAGGTATTACGGTACATTTGGGTTTACCATTCGACAAAAGCTTTTTATACAATTGCTGATTTTTGCGGGTATTGTCAATTGCTTTTTGGTGCAGGCCCCGATTCAACAGTTTGCGGACAAAATCAGCGGCTACTTTGTGCCCTTCATTATTTTCGCGTCTCTGCTGACGTTGATGGCTTGGATTTCTGTAGGGTTTGTCAGCTTTGATGTAGTGAAGGAGCACTTTCCGGTATGTGGGATTTTGGAAAGTTTCACTTGTCAACACACAAGCAGATTCCACAAATCTCTAACTTTTGACCTCTGTGCAGGGCTACAACCAGAACATCTCCAAAGCGGAAGTCATCGTCCGCTTCGCCTTCCAGGCGTCCCTCACGGTTTTGTCCATCGCCTGCCCCTGCTCTTTGGGGTTGGCAACCCCGACAGCTGTAATGGTGGGAACAGGAGTCGGGGCTCAAAACGGAATCCTCATCAAAGGAGGGGAACCACTGGAGATGGCGCACAAGGTAATGAACTAATACACGGAAATCTGTGGTGCCAGGACTTGAAGGAAAACAAAAAGTTTGAAAAATCTGTAGCAGGTGTTATAAAAGCCATGATTTATGCATGGTGTTATATTGATTTAGTCAGGATCTGGTTTGTTTTGGGTTGTTAGGAGTTTTGATTTACTGATTCTGGTTTTTATTATTATTCTGTGTTCCTTAGTCTCTCAAATACATTAGTTAACTTCTTTATCACTAGATCATTTCTCAAGTAGATCTTCACAAATTAAACTACTGTTTCCCCCCAATCTTGTCATCACTGCTTCATTTATGTTTCATTTCAGGAACAAATTTTTTGTCTACATTTTAAATACTTTTTCTGCTTAAAAAGTATAGTGTCCTTGAGTTTTCTCCTCCCTGATTGACTACAGATCGATGTAGTGATGTTCGATAAGACTGGTACGATAACAAATGGCGTACCAAAGGTGACTCGCGTGCTGGTGTTGTGGGAAATGGCCCGCATGCCCCTGAGGAAGATCCTGGCGCTGGTCGGCACTGCAGAGGTCAGCAGCGAGCATCCCCTGGGCACGGCGGTTGCGAAATACTGCAAAGATGTAAGAGTTTTTGCCACATGTGCGCCACCCGGCAACCTGCGTTGCTTTGCGTCCGAATAAAACGTGCGTGCACTCAACAGGAGCTGGGCTCGGACGCTCTGGGATACTGCCAGGACTTCCAGGCGGTTCCCGGCTGCGGGATCAGCTGCCGAGTGTCCAACGTGGAACATCTGCTGCAGCGGAGCGACGAGGCTTTTTTCCTGAGGGGAGTAACCACAGAAGAAAGCAGGCTTTGGTCTGAGGATGAGCCCACCCCCACAGGTCAATCCACCTCATTGTGAAGCACAAATTAAATTCAGTTCCACCTAAATTTTGCGACATATTTCAGCTTATCCTTTATTAAATTACAGAATCAAGCACAAATGTTTTAGTTAGTTCCATACCGGCTACTTTTTAAAACATAAACAGAGATTGAGTCAATTATTGTCAGAAAAGTTGAACCTTCTTTAAAATAACTTAAAATGAGTTTTGAACTGTTTTTCTTTTTCCCTTCATTTAAAGGTTTAGTAGATGTGCCAAACCCTTGTTTTCCTGTTCCATTACACTTGTAGTCAGGAAGGTTATGATCAACTTTAAACCAATTAATTGGCTTTGTGTTGAAATGCCATGTCCGTTTTTCTTCAAGCATGATGGAAATGGACATTTAGCCATTGAGGCCATTAAGGCTAAATGTGTAAATTTTGTTTTTAAAATATGCAAATACATTTCCTTCGGTGTGCTTCTAGCTGAGGGGGCATCGTACTCTGTCCTGATTGGGAACAGAGAATGGATGAGGAGAAATGGCCACCACATCAAAGCGGATGTTGACGCCGCCATGTCGAGCCACGAAACCAAAGGACAGACCGCCATATTGGTGGCTATAGATGGTGAGGTACTGACTAACGGGCTTCGTCACGTCTTTTTCACCACACTGATTTTGTCTGTGCTTTCCGCAGGCGTTCTGTGCGCCATGTTGGCCATCGCAGACACAGTGAAAGCGGAGTCAGCCTTAGCAGTGCACACCCTGAACAGCATTGGCATCGAGGTGGCCATGATAACCGGCGACAACAGGCGTACGGCCAAAGCCATAGCAGCACAGGTGAAACTCTCATACAGACACCAGCGGACAACTAAAGTGTGTACCGGGGTTGTAATAGATTTGGGTCTTTCATTATAGTTTAGGTTTTTTTTTGTTTTTTTTTACATGCGACTGCAGGTGGGGATCAGGAAAGTGTTTGCAGAGGTGCTGCCATCGCATAAGGTGGCCAAAGTTCAGGAGCTGCAGGACCGAGGGCGTCGAGTGGCCATGGTGGGGGACGGCGTCAACGACTCGCCCGCCTTGGCCTGCGCTGACGTCGGCATCGCCATCGGCACTGGCACAGACGTAGCCATCGAAGCGGCCGACATCGTCCTGATCAGGGTGGGTGGCCGGCGGCGTGGATTCACATTGTTGGATTGGAGGGGCCTCAACCTGAGGGTTTGTCCACCCTGCAGAACGACCTGCTGGACGTGGTGGCCAGCATCGAGCTCTCCAAGAAGACGGTGCGCAGGATCAGGATAAACTTTGTTTTCGCTCTGATCTACAACCTGCTCGGGATTCCAGTGGCCGCAGGTGAGGGCTGAAACTGTCTCTCAGAATTCGTGTTCTGGATTAAGTAAAGTGCGGCGAATTTATCCGACGGTGTGTGTTTAGGTGTGTTTCTGCCCGTTGGCCTCGTCCTGCAGCCTTGGATGGGATCGGCTGCCATGGCCGCCTCTTCTCTGTCAGTGGTTCTGTCCTCTTTGCTCCTGAGGATGTGAGTCATAACTACTTGTTTTTATAGTCTTTGTCCTAATTTTGCTACATTGCTTAGCAAAATTATAATCTTAAGTAATTTAGCGGTATCAGAGAAAAGAGGGCTGAAGTGCCAGATTCGCCAAACATTTTGAAATCTGTCATTTTTCTTCAAATCAAAAATGATGCACTGCTTTGTGCATCATTTTGTTTACTCTCATTTAAAAAAATAATGTTTTCTCTTCAGTATATTGTGCAATAACAGCCAGTATTTTTGCAGGTATAGAAAGACATCATTTGAGCTGTACGAGTCCCGTGCCAGAGGCCATATGGGCAGCCTTCGATCATCACAGATTATCACACATCTGGGGCTGGACGGGCAACGCCGCAGCCCGGCGCTCTCCAACACTTCTCAAGCGCAGACGGGCCAGTCACGCTCCCCAGGAGCGTCGGAGCTACTCTCTACTGGATCACCGGACGGCAGATAATTCTAACATTTAAAAAAAAAAAAATTAAATAAGGGAAATAAGTTTTTAGTTCTTTTGTTTACAAGTATACCAATGTACTTCGTTTTGATATTTGACTGTATTTATGTATATACTTTTTTCCTGCTCGTAAAATCAAAATTATATTATTCCAAGTGGTTTTTCTTTTATTTTTTTTGCTTTTAACAGATAGCAGCCATGTGATTGAACACATAAATGACACTAATTATTTGAAAACCACAACCTAACGAGTTACAAAAGGAGAAAAACTAATTTCTTTATCTGATTTTGTACAGATAAAGCACCATGGGTTAGCCTTTACAGAAACAATCCTTTTAATGTTTGTTTTGGCCTTTTAGACAAGTGAAGGAGAAGAAGAGCAGTGGAGAATGCCAAGCATTTTTCCCCCTCCCACTTTTATTTAAAGACCTGCCAGGAATAATTAAAGGAGCGCATTAATCAAAATGTCTGGCTCGTGGATTCTATAGTTATCCTAGAAGAATGAGCTTATTCACTGTGAGTAGACTGCAGACTTATTAATATGACTCTTGTCTTGTACTCGGACCCCATAATGGGCTTATTTTTTCACAGCAGCTTGACATGTGTTAGCAGGAAGAGCATAGGAATACTTCAAGCACAGTCATTAATAACGTTCCTGATTACACATGGTATGGCAAGCCCAAGGAGCAATAATTAGCTCAGCAGAAGTTTGGAGTCTAGAAATATACTTCATGTTAACCTTTTATTGGGTAATAAACAATTTCGTTAACATAATATCTCAAAGTTGCTACATAAAAAAAAATTAAGTCATATTTTTTGTACAATTTGATGTCCTTAGGAGAGACATTTGTGACTAATCAAATTCTAGTTTTATCCAGTAGATGGTGCTGAACTATGGAGAAATCTGTCTTCAAAAATGTATTACAGAATTATATTGTATACACTTAGTGAATGGAAGCAGCTGTAAGTCTCTCTCTTTTTTTTACACTTGCACAAAAAGAATGTCGCTGGCAAAACCTTGTTATAAGGTCTGTCGATACTCAAATATATAAGTCCTGTATCAGGCTTTCATAGATGGGTGGATGACAAAGATGTGAAAACATGTGAGTTGGAATACAACACGGTCATAAAACCCTTTTTAAAAAGTTTTATTTAGATTGTATGATTATCCACAGGATGAGAAACAAAATCCGCATTTTTATTTACAGAGGCTCAAAAAGAACTGGTAAGGACCAAACACATGGCCCTGGGGTGCTCCACGTTGGTAAAATGATCTCTACACAATTTCAGGTTTGTCTGCAACGAAGGCCAAATCCCCAAAAATTAGCTCTACAAAAGAAAAAATAAATCTCTACAGATGTATCCAATTCAATCTGATTAATTTAAAAAATTTAAAGTGCCTGTTTTCATGTGCAGTTCCATCTCCACCTTACACACACACATGCAGTGAATGAATCGATTTTCAATCAGTTTATATTTATTTATTTATTTTAGCACCAAAGAGTTGATAATAAACACGTTTATTGTATACATTTGAAATTTAAAATTGACATTATTGTGACTGTATACAAAATAGACCAGCAAATATTGCAGTAAGTATATTGCGAGGGAACGCAAAAGCACCCATGACCCCTACAGGGCTCCGTAGGAGCGAGCCCAGACTACTCTGGGGTCAAAACTTTTTTCGAGCGGCAATAGACCGGAGTTGTACCAGTCTCTTCTCATTAGGGACATAAACATGAATTCCATGGTAATACTAGAGCAACATAGAGCTGGCAACTTTTTTACAAAAAAATAAATAAATAAAAATAACTCGCCATTAGTAACGTCGAATGAAGACGACGAAACGGGTAAGTCAAACTTTCTCTTGACTTGTTCAGTCAAGACAATGAATTATGTGGTGTTGTGGCATATTACATAATATTGTATAACTTTAATATTTTTATGACGCGGTGCTCCATTAACTGTCTAGAAGTCGGAGGAAAGCTACGTCACCAAGCAGCCAACGAGCTCGCGACTCCAGAGTGGACAGGTAAGACTAGTTATCGAGTCAAAATGATTAGGATTCATATAATGGAGAGCATGGTATAGAACTGCTTTTTATGAAAAGTTTTAGTTCTCTCCCTGGTTTAACGCACCTGGATCAAATGATGGCTCATTAGAAGGCCTGAGAAGAACCTTGACATGCTGAAAAGGTTATTGGTACTGCCAGGGGGAGAAGGACCCACTTTGGGGACCCCTGCTATAGATGATTCAGCTCATTGCAAATGAACGGTGTCAAATTTAAGGCCCCGCGGGCCAAATGTGGCCCGACATAGCACTCTAGTGGGCCTCATAAACAGAACCCTTAAGTGACTGTTTCACTGCAGAGGAAACAGATGATAGTGTTGTGAGAAAGTTCAACACTTTTTAGTTATTTTTTTTAGCTTGATATTTACGCCTATTTCATGTTCATATCTGAAAGCTAATTTTGAATAAAAATATACCTTCTGGTACTGTTGAAAAGGACGTGTTGTGAAGAATATTGTTCGTGTCGAAATACATCTACATTGTGAAGCGACTCTTGTCTTCACTGAGTTGGAAATATTTTAGAAAAAATACACAAAATTTTAACACTTTGCAGAACAGTGAGCGCATCATTGTAGACTTAACATGTATGATTATAATTGTAACCTAATGAGACTATTTTATGCGTAAGGTTACGTTGGAGTAGAATGGGAAGTGACACTTGAGAGATTTTAGAGCCGACAACGCGCTGTTGTGCACCCTGAATGTGTTGGTGTTATGTTCAACATTAAGGACGTTTAAACGCAATACCGACAACACTACAATAATCACATGATTTCAATAATAATAGGTTGCTATCTAAAGTGGGCGAGCACGTTTCAAAACTAGAGGTTGGAGTTGAAGGAAATCTCTGTATAAACATTTTCCTGCAGATGTCTCATCCTTGAAACAGTGATCCATAAAAAGACAGCTCCGTTCCTCAGATGTGATCTCTAAAGGTGAAATTTGACTCTGACTGTGTGTAACTTGCAAAAGCTAGATGATTTAAATAAACTTGGGCTTCTTCTCTGGTAACCTTGGTGTGTGTGCTGCCCTGTCAGCAGCAATTTGTGTCAGCCAGGCAGATGTTCAGTGTTGAATTCAGCATTTGAAATATGACATTGCTTTATAGTAAATAAATTAAAGACAATTTTAAGAGACATGTGACAGGTGCTTATGATTATACACCACTTTAATGTAATTGCACAAAATGTTCTTGGTTGACAAAATGTATCGCAGCAGAGTTCTCATTGTACTTTCACTCTGTAGAGGGGTTCACTGACTGCACGCATTACAATGTAGTTAGTTTATGCTTTTACTAAATGTATTGTACCCTTGGTTTCAGTGAAGAGTTCTGCTATGAGCTGTTCCTAGATAGATTCACCTTGAAGATGATAATGAGAGAAACTGAAACTACGAAGCATAAACCTCCATCACCTGGCATTTCCTATTTAAGCCGAAGGTCACTGTACGCACATGGAGACAAAGGGCGACTGGAGGAGCTTTAGGTATTCTGCGAACATTCTCAAACGGCCGAGAGAAAGTAAAGAAATTCTGCTTTTGCTTGGCTGAACGTGGCGAAGTGTACATAAAGCACACTGACTAAAAAAAAAAAATGTTGTGCTTCACATTATTACACCAGACAAAGCAGCTTTTCTTGGCATCTGTGTATAGTTAAACTCTTTCTTTACATTAATAAGTACAGTTAGTAAAACTACAATTCTGGTCGTCAGAGTATTGTGAACTGGAGATGCACCGATCCGATATTAATGTCTGCATCGGATCCACTGTTGAATAAAATTCTAGGTGGAGTATCAGTGACAGGGCGGTCGATCCGTAGAGATGTAGTTCTAGAAGTCTAAAGAATAACTGTTATTATCTCAGTAGCTTCCAACATTTAGTTTGAATTACAAGTCGACCATTTTAACATTGCGAAGCATGTTACAGTGGAGAAATAATGATGAGCAGCTCCGCTTTCACGGCCAATTATTCACTTGATTATGATGTCAACTCCAGTCTTCGGGACTTTTAAGTAACGCAGGCTTTAATTATTATTGTGGGACAGCTCAAAGGTTTACTCTGGAAACCACTAGGCCAGAAATGTATTGATGTTATACAACATGTGAGCCTCTGGCAGGCATATATAACATTCAGGCGACCAGGGAGATGGCATAAATGGATAAATCATGTAATTAAAGTATTGTATAAATGATATACCATCCTTGTAATGCCCTTCTCAGTGACTCATTAGATTTATGGACTTACTCTGTTGGTGGAAGAGAGCTATTTTAAGACTGTGGGACAGATACTAATATTCATCCACATCTGCACTATTGAAGACGTATGGCTTCCATATTTGGCCCAGTGAAATCTGGAGGAATAAATATCTGGAATAATCTGTTGTGCCTGCAGATAAGGATCAAGACAGAAGATAAAAGTGTACAGCTATGAAGCATTCATCGAATAAAAAGTTAGAATATTTGTGACTTGAAAAAAATGCCTAGAAATGTACTTTTCTGATTACATAATTGCGTCATCTGGAGGCAAAAAGCAATTTTGAGTTTCATTAATTAAGTTACTATGTCAAGATATTATCTCATTCTGAATTTGCTCTTGTAACAATTTCCTGATCTCATTACGTGGAAATAAAAATATAGTTGAGTGTTTTGTTGTTGCTGTAAAATCACCCTGCCCCTGAAACAGATGAGCCTTCGTCCATCCAGATCTCACCTGACGTTGACACAAAGTCTCAACTCCTGCATTTGCGACTTTACTGCTCGACCTGGCTCCGTGTCGGCTTTGTGGTGAATAAGGTCTCGCCCTACATTCTTCAACAAATGCAGCTGAATATATTACCGTGGTGGGCTCCACACGTTTCTGACCTGTTACTCACTTTGCCACCTGTAAGAAGAGAAGTCACAAAAATGCTGCTTTAATTTTATAGTAGAAGACCTTTTTATATGCAGATTTTTGATAAATCTGCATATTTATCAAAAATAAATATGCAGATTTATTTTTTGTGAGAGTGCTGTGCAAACTCTCACAGCACTAATCACAGCACTGATTAATGCTGTGAGATTCTTTCTGAATTTGTCACGTTCATTTGAAATTCAGGCTGAAACAATTGATCTGATGAATCGTGATGAATTGTTTATTGTAGGAGTTAACAAATGTTGTAATCGATTAATAGTAAACTGGAGTATAGACTCTAAAAAGTAAATTTTCTGCATAAACAATACACTCAGAGCAGTAATTGAGGCATTTTGCAAGATAAAAAACACCCTCTTCTTTAAATATGTTCTACCTAGAAATCCTCAAGTAGTTTTAGCTTCACCTGGTTGAAAGTCGTTAAAAAATATATATATTTTTTTTACATTTGTGAAAACTCTCACTATGTTGTGACAGCATAATATGAGACAGATAATCTGTGAAAAGATCGATCTCCTTCACCTAGTTCCAGTACTACTATTACCACCGCTCCCGACCAAAAACAACCAATCAGAGCCACTGGGAGGGTCTCAGCACTGTCAGTCATCCTTGTGTATGTGCTGCTCAATGTACTAATGATGGAGAAACAACTTACTGTCAAGGCAAGTCTTTGCATGAAACCCAACTATTATATCAACTCTATAGAGAAGAGTGAGTAAATATTCTTTCAGAATTATTTATAAAGTTTGTTGATGGGCTCAAAAGGCACAAGCTTATGGTGCCACTTGGTAACAGATATTAACGGGAGGTACATGGACATATTTGTACAATTGTATTCATAATTTTGACCCTGTGTGAATTAGCAAAAGACCACAAATTTAAACTTGTGAACCAGATTATTATCTCCAACCAAAGAAACAATGACCAAGTTTTAGTAAGAGTATTTTATCTTTTTTATTTCCAAAAGTGACTAAAGTTAGGCATTCAACTCTGAAGTGCAAATTCAACTTCAACTTCAGTTGACATGTCATTCAATTTGCAAACTCTTATACTTAATATACTCTTAGTATTTATGTGTGGGTGAACACAGAATACAGTGAGTTCATTCCCAGCTAATTCTGTATTTTTTGCGCCATTGTATTTAAAGTTCAGGATGATAACTGCACTTATGTCTTCATTATTGGTTCCCAGATTTCATCTATAAGATATTTTAATATCAACAATACCCGAGCAGCTACAAAAAGCAATTTTGAAATGTCTTCATTTAATAATAACCAACTAAATCTTTGTTCAAAAACCAACTGCGCTCTACATCAAATACCTGTTTTTGCTACCTTTTGTTGGCAACTATTTCAACCCATTTGTCTTTTAATTCAGCCGCATTGGAGATCTTATGGATAACAACTTTCACTACAGCTCACTGGACACTCAGAAATGGCTTACTGACCCTTTCTAGACTGATAGATGTGAATGACTTTGTTTCTAAGTTGTTCTCATATTTCTCTATCTTGGGGTAATTTGTTGCTTTATGTGGACTTTTAGCCTACTTCGCGAACACTACTTTTTGTTTTTATTCATATTGTCTCTTTCTAATATTCCAATTTGAAATGCACAACAAATAAGCAAGAAAGGTCAACATTTGGTCTTTCATAGTCCTGTACATAATAGAGATGCACCGATCCCAAATTAATATTTGCATTAGTTCTGATATTAAAAGAAATTCTAGATTGGGTATCAGTGACAATGTACTCTATCAATAAAGGCAGATCTATTCAGTCTAATTCTTGTCTTTGTACGACTTCAGGCTTTATTATTGATTTTATATTATAGTTAGAAATCCTAATTGCACTTTCTGAACCATTTGGAAAACTGTTCATTGCAGCTCATTTTTACTCATTTGATCAAGGTAGCCAACCTTTTTGTTTTTGTGAGTTTCCATTTCTTTATTCATCAGCTGTTTACTGCTAATTGCACTCACAGGCAAATTAAATTTCTTTTGTTTTCTTTGTTTGACCAACCTTGTGAAGCTATTAGTGTAGTGGATTGGTGCATCCCAAGTACATAACTCTATAGAAATGCATTTTTATGTGTGCTCCCTGTGATTTACTCCGTCTCTCTGACTCTAAAACACACTGCTGGCCGTGTCGTAGTCCTTGCTGATATGGGACGTACTGGGCAAGGACTTTAGGTACTCCATGTGCCTCCTGGCATCCTCCTGGTTGTGTTTGATATAATAGACAATGTAAGCTGTTACCATGAAGAACCAGCAGAACATTGCTACGAACATGGCCACATCCGTTGTTTTGTGGTGGAAATTGCAAAAGTTGATGCCTGAATCCAAGACGTGGATCACCGGCTGTCCCACGTACTCCTCCTGCACGGATGTGTGGCAGCTGACCTCGTTGACCGTCTCTGGATCCAGCCTCAGTTCTTTTAAAACCTCCTGGAGGGAGCACTCGCAGTGCCAGGGGTTGTTGGAGAGGCGGATCCGGGCGTGCAGCTTGGCGAAGGTTCCCCTTGGGAGACCACTGAGCTGGTTGTTCGAAAGATCCAAGGTCCGCAGGCTGTCCAAAACTCCCAGGAAGGAGTCGTCATCCACGCTTTCGAGCAAGTTGTGCGATAAATCCAGCTCCCTCAGGCGCTGCAGGTCTGCGAAGGCCTCCTTCGGGATGTGCCTGATCCGGTTTGACGACAGCAAGAGAACAACAGTGTCCCTCGGCAGGTTGGCCGGGATGTTCTCCAGATTGCGCGAGGTGCACTGTACCACCATGCCGCTCCGGTCTGAGCAGTGGCAGATCTTCGGGCAACCCTTCACTGCAACAAAAGAAAGTAGCAGCAAAGTTCCTGCAAAGAAATAAGAACCTCGGCTAGGATGTTGTATGGAGCTTCTGCGCCTTTGCGAAACCCCCATTAGCTGTAGAGTCAAAGATCCAAAAAGTCCTTTCAAGATTCACCTGGACATTCCTTCTTTGCATAATCTTTAAATGAGAAGTAAAGGAGCAACGATTGCCCCTGGGAACAGAGAGGGAATCGTTTTGACAGGTTGCTCAATGGTTGTGACTTCAGGGTTGGTCTCCACCAACCGGAAGAAACCTGAAAATGAAAGAGACACAAAGGGTGACAATGATTGTGTAATTCATTTTCCATGTCGAGCAAAAAAATTCTAACCTTATTGTCTTTCTCCAATGGGTGGGAGAGGCTGGTAAAGTTCGGCATTATCATAATAATACAATGCTCTTTGGAAATTACATACCATTAAATAAGGCGTGGGTTCATCAATATGCAGCTGATGAACTTTAGAAACAGTGATTTGTGTTGGAGTATAAAGCTGTGGGTAATCTGTGAGATTAACCGGGACGTTTGTGACCAACGAAGGTCAGGGAGCGAATAAAATCACTACAAGACACGCGCCTCGTTTGCTTGTGTGGAGAACGGATCTGACGGAGATGATGGATGTCAAACGAAATGATTTCACGGCAAGAATGACAAGAATATAAATGAGGTAAAGGACTGATAACCAGACAAAACATCCAGGGCTTCACAAAAGTATTCACATCCCTTCAGCCAGTTGCTGTTTGCGGAATGGTTTATATGGCCAATTGCCCAGGGCAGCAGTAGAAAGGGAGAAGGGTGAAAACATTTTAAAGATTGTTGCCCTGATTCTTCTATGCATGTTTGAGAAATCCTTTAATCTCCCTTGGCAACCATTCAGTTGTACAAAACACTTAGGTGGACCTAGCTCCGGCTTCAAGGACGAAGTTTCCACGCTACAGAGCACCTTTCCCTCGCAACTCAGCTACTCGGCTCCTTCAGACTAGCCAGCAACAATTAGCAAACACCTGGTGGACCCACACATCTGCTGAGTTTATTATACGAGCTACATCTCAGTGAAACGCTGGTAAAACACTAAACGGTTTATAAAGGAGCCATGTTGTGATGACTTCCAGAAGGTGGAGTTTCAGAAAAAGCAGGAGTTTCTTAAAGAGACAGAGCCCCAATTACAAGATGTTAAATTACAAAGTCAAATTTATTTTAAGTCATATTTGATATATGCAGCACTATGTGGCTGGAAAATGCCTCTAAGTGCGCCAGAGATCATTTAGTAAAATGTGTTTTTATGTGTAAAAGTTGAAAAATGAAGCAACGCAAAAAGGCTTTTTATAAAAGTTTACCTTTTCAGAATAAAAAAAAGCTTTGTCTTTACTTTTGTAGTAAAAATATGAACATGATTATTTGTTTCAGAGTAAAATTTGTTTTTAAACAAGACACTATTGCAAAACATAACAAAAATGCCGCTAAAGTAGATTAAAAAGACTAATATAAATGATGCTGGTTGAGTTAAATCCAGAGTATAAATGTGCTTAAAATGTAGCAGCTGTAAAGTGATCAGGATCCTACCTGGCAGCTCCGGATCGGCGTGCGTTCCCCAGCGGACGGGCAGCCTCCTCTCTGAACTCGCTGCCGGTCGCTGTCCTCCACAGGAGCTGCAGCCTCTCTGGGAGGCAGCATCCAGCTGTTTGACCTCCTGTTCGGCGGCAGCTTTGCAGCAGCGGCGTGTCTCTGGGTGGGTGCATAATAGAAGCGCGTGTGTGTAGGTGTGCGGGAGGCGGGGTGTGTGTGTGTGTGTGTGTGTTGGCGCGCAGATGGGTGTCAACTCTGCCTCCCTGCAGGTTGAAACCCTACAATTGTGAGTCTTTTGACTTTGACAGGAAAACATTTCAGACAACATCCCCATATCAGGATGAACATTTAAGCTGCGGTATCAAACTTTTACAATAAAATTATTTTTTACATATTTATTTAAACTATTACCATGTCTTGACAGTATGATATGAGACAGATAATCTGTGAAAAGATCAATCTCCTCCACCTCCTAGAGCTGCTATTGCTGTCAGAAGAAAAGCATTGCTCCTGACCAAAAATAACCAATCAGAGCCAGGGGGAGGGGCTTAGTGCTGTCAATCATGCTTGACTCAACTTTAAAAATCTGACAGATTCAGATTATCTTTATTGTCATTAAGCTTTGCATGAGAGATGCACTGAAGAAGAGAATTACTATGCTCACAAACAGTACGTGTGATCTATTACGTGCATGCAAAACAATCAAAAAGAGTTTGACGCTCCAAACACTGAAAATATGTGTAGAGAGGATGGATTTTAAAGTATTTATGAAGAGCCAGAGATCATTGAAGAAACTGTCACCTTCATTATTTTTTATATTATCGCTCATGAAAGTAAAAAGTTTGTATCGGAAGAGGGAACGCGATTAGTTGATGGCAACATTATCTCATCTTAAACCCCACGACCAAACAGAATGCTAGACCAGGTGTCGCTTCTTTGGAGAGACAAATAACAGAGGAAGCAAAAAGTTAATAGTTGAAGTAACAACAAATTACGCAAATTGGAGAGTAGAAGAAGAAAGTCAGAAAAAGTGGTCAGTTTTTCCTCAAGTAAAATAACTACAGAGATAACTAACCTAATCTATTAGACACTATGTAAAAGTCTTATAATATCCTCAATAAATTTACCTGTTAATTTATCTAAATTACCACTTAATAATTTATAAATAAAGAGGGGATCGACAGACTTGAAAATATGTCATGTCTTTTCAGCTACACTATCGGACTCAAAGTCAGCTCCTGCTTGATCTGCTGAAAGACACCTAAACCTTTATCCTGGGGCTTCTCTGCCTGTTTTGCTGCGCTTGCACTTTTGATTCAATGCGTCCTTTCCTCTCCGTTTGTAGGTTTGTCTCATGCAAGCTGACGGATTACGAAGTGCAAAAACAACAGAACAATAAGCACTTTGCGAGATTGGACGACAGCACCCCGTTAGAGTAAATCTATAGCTGACCTGTTCTCCTCATGCTTCTGTCTACGACTGATTGTTCTTCCTCTGTCACTCTTCACGAACTTCAATTACAGCTGTTGATGTTTGTGAATACTGCGCTACCAAACACCTTCGAAGGCATTCCTACATATTGAAAGCAGCCAGGGCTTCTCGAAGCATTAGCATGATTAAGCCTAGTCAGTTTTCTGAAAGACATTCCTTGCAATGAGACTGGAACTTGTTGGCGTTCCAGTGGCTGGACACCAGCTGTTTCTTTTTGCCACCGGTTGCCCTGGTTTGATCATGGATCAGTTTAACTCCTCCTGTCAGACTCCTGGCTTACTTCCAGCATCTCATCTCAAATAAATTCATACACCACCACCCTGCCAGATCACAAAAAATATGGAGCTCAGCCAGTCCAGTCCAGTGTTTTTCAGCAGAGTAATCTCTGTAATACTAGGTAATGTATGAGATGTGTTTGCGGTATGAGCAATGAATCATGGCAGATCGCATTATTTCCCCTGGACAAAGAGGCTGTCTTCGTTCTATCCTCTCTGTTGACTTTCTGCAGTCACTTTGTGAAAGCAGCTCCCCTCCAATGAATGTTGACCTCTTTAGGGGTCTATTAAAGCACGGCTGCTGCAGAGCTCGACTGACATTGGGTTTTTTGCTCACTCTGCTTTGGCCCGAGAGGGAGGACACCAAACATTTCATCATTGTGACCCCCCCAACATCCAAAAGGACTTAATGACTGAAGAAGCCACTGGATATACTGCACCTTAAAGTAGAATTTGTAAGCATTGAATTCTTTGCTAGGAAACGTAGTGGGTGGCGCTTTCTACAGAAGGGCGAGACATGTAGCTTTTTATCCGACATAAAAACAACTCTTATTTGGGATTTTAAGAAAAGATACCATCCGTACGGTTAAAAAATGGCAGTGGCAGCGTTATGCTGTGGGGATGTTTGTGAGTCTGCAAACAAGGAGGAACATGTGTTGTGGATCAATGCTATTTAAATAAATTAAACTGAACAGATCTAAAGGATGGGCAGGTATTGTATCGTTTATCATTGATGTTGATTTGTTGTAGATAGGATAAAATTCAATTAATGATGTTTAAAACCCCTGAAACTCTCCATAATGTCAGGATTGTTATTTTTGCCCATTTTTCTCAAGTATTTGTTCAATAACGGTCATATCAATTAATTTGAAAATATTAAATGCAGTTACTGTGAGCACTTTAGTGATGTCCTAAAGAAGGATATTGCAAATGTTTGTTGTTGTTTTTTTCCCCAAGAGTATTATTTGTGTTTGTGAGGCAATGATTGCTGTATCAGGCATGCAGTTTCCTAAAATAGAAGTAGAAGGCAAAGTACTTCAGTGTACTTCATCATTTAAAACGTTTGAGTATTTTTGTGTTTTTCTGTAAAAGTGTTCTGTATTTTCAGTTGCTGGGTTAGTACAATAAACCTCAAGTACAACTCATTTATTTGTGTGAGATAAATGTAATTTCTATGTAGGTTTTTTTCATTATTTTACTTTAGCTTTAATTGATGCTCCTTCTCCTCAACAAAGACTTATTGTTTGCTCATTGTGAGCCATTTTGAAGAACATTTTCTTCTCTCCAGAAACCTTTCTTGAGCGCGCCAGATTCTTTTCCCCTCTCCTCTCCCGCAGCGTTTTCAGTCTCCTTCACACCATTTGCTCCCCTCTTGACATCAGTTTGCAGGGAAAATGAGAAACATTGGCCTCAATTTGCGACACATCACTACCTGTGCACCGGCGGGTTAAATTCCCAAACCTTTGACCCGAATGTTTAATAAAGAAAAAGTTGGTTTTGTCTTTTCCCAGAGGAGAATGTGTGGGCAAAATCATTAAGGGACCAAACGGCAGAAAGGACTTTTTGCAACTCATTTAAATAAAATGAAATAATAATTAAAAAAATCAACTGGATTACTATGTACAGGGTAAAGTCGGTATTATTTGCATATTATTGCCCTTTTTTAATAGAGACATAAAGAGAAAACGATTAGACAGAAGTTTTGTTCTTCCAATGTCTCCGTATAATTTTAAATCAAAGAAATGCACAAATCAAATTGTCTTGCATGATTCCTGATTAATTTGGATACATTGTGAGACATTAGTAGAATTTAGCATAGCTAATTAGTTGTTACAATGTACTAACATGAGTGAAATTATGCTAATGCAGGATAATGATAATCTGACTGCAGGTGAGATTTTTCTCCCTTGAGGCCAAATTGTGTTTATTTGATTCAAGTTCAAGTTGATTCAAATAAGCAATAACAACTCAGTTGTTGTTGTATGTGCCATTAGCATAAATATTTTTGTGATGAACAAAGATTTGTAGTAACATTTTAGCTTATTAGCTTGCTGTTAGCTTAATTAGCTTTTACAGTGAATCCCCGTTGCCCCCAGAGAAAATCAAGTCTCAGAAGGAAAAAATTTAAACTTTATTTGATTTTTAGTCTTACCAACACTTTTAAATTAAAACCTATGTAATTACTCACAACTAATATAGATCTGCACATAGCAAATAAATCAATTGAAAATAGTTACAAAGTTCCATCACCACCCTGCCCCTCCATCCCCAAACTGCAATACACATGAACAAAACTAACCAAAAAATTTGCTGAATCTTTTTTTTTTCCAGCCGTTACTGCCACGCTAAACATTGATAAAATAAAAGCATTTTCAACAGGCTACACAGCTCTTCTGTATCTACCAAGCAAATAAAGAAATAACCGATTAAATAATTGCACATTGCACCCTATTATTGCATTAGTTGCAGTTTGTTTCAAAGTTGTGGCATACTCAGGCATATACACAAATGTAAATACAATTTTCAAACACTGAGTAATACATGAATACTGATGTTATTGAATTCGCTCTGCCATTACTTAGCCTTACAACTTAATAGCTATGCTTTGCAATCAGTTTCAAAATATACAACAAAACCATTTGTTTAATGCACACTCAGCTGTGATAGACACAGCTAATCAGTACTGATTGTTAAAGCAAACATTTCGATCGTACACATGCACTGAAAACCGTTGTAAAAAAAGCCACATCAACCTCCAGGGTATTCTCTGTTTACGCGTAACGCAGAAAAAATTCCCTGTCTGGTATTAGCAAACCGTCCTAAAAACATAATTTCTTTTTCTTTTTTTTTTTTATAGATTAGACAAACATTCCCACTTAAATACAAGAAATTACGAGAAAAATGAAAAGAAACACAAATCCATTCAAGGCTACCACGACTACTTGATTATACATTAAAAAATAAAGAGTTATTGCAGAATAATCATTGACTGTGTATCTTTTAGTAGATTTAAACAGCATTTGGTCCATATATATAGTCTCATTTTGTTATCAAAGCACTGAAGATTGAGAGGAAAAGTGAGTTTGGAAAATAATGTTTTGAGCTGGACATTACTTTTACCTGTCTGGAAACTTAGCATAACTACCGCCAGTGATGATAAGTAATCCAGCTAACCAAGAGTGGCATATTGCTGTCAAGCATTCAAAATTGATCAGTATTTGATCTGTTGCTTTAGTATTCACTAGAATATTAAACTTGTAAAACACAAAAGCCAAACTTGGGTTTAGATGTAGACCTTTCTGGGTTTTAATCAAGCTAACGTAGCTTAGCCAAAGCCAGTGCTAACTATTATGCTAGCTGGCCATTAGAGGAACATTTTTCAAGGAGTGAAATTACTTTAGAAACATTAATGCTTAATATGATGATAAAAGAAAAGTTTTAAAACATAAATTTTTAAAGCCAGGAAGTTATAAACTTCCTGGCTTTAGCTTAGTCGCAGCCAGAGCTAACTATTAAGCTAGCCAGCCAACAGACACATTTTCTAGCAAGTGTTGATGTTATTTTGGAAAGTTATTAATATTAATTTTGCACATATAATGTAACAATCAGAGCTTTTAATGAATTTTAATTGATAATTTTTCTAAATAAAATGCAACAAACTTGGAGCTAACTGCTAATTTTAACTTCTACGGTAGCCAATAAGGGCTAATATTGTTGAAGAATGTTGATGACTTTTAATATGCTGTTTAATTAGTTAAAAATATTCGCAAAAATGTAACAACTTATAAAAATTCAAAAATGCGCTATGCTGGATTTATTCCACTCCAACTATTCCTAGCAACCATTCACACTACTAAAGGAAATTATTTATATTCAGTGTGATGCTTGATTAATTTAAAATAAAAAGTGTTCACAGAAATTCAATAGCTTATAAAACATTGAATTACAGTTTCTGGCTTTCAGACTCGGTGTTGGGTAGCCTAACATTAGTTATCGTAAAAAATAACTAGATGTAGATGAATAAATTTCAGGTGTTGATAGTCATGTCTATTTCCAGTGTAATACTAATTTAGCTGAGAGCTAGCGGTAGTTGATGTAGCAGTAACAGTGTTCCCAAAAAGTCAGATTTTTCCTTTTGTAGTAAATTTACAACTAGAAATAAAAGAATATTGGCGTGTGTAGGAATAAATCTACTGCAAATGCAAAGCGTTTGTGTAAGATTAGAGTTAATGTGCTTCAACAACAACATTCAAGAATTGTCCAATGCTGAACTGAGGTCAGCAGAAGCTCTAAAAGAAGATCACCCAAGTTGTTTAGCATCTGTAGAGCATCCTGAACAAGTAGCATATTCAATGGATAGTTGAATTACTTAAGTTGACCAAATATCACCCACACCTCCTTCTCATATTAGGTACAATACAGCAAAAACAAACTTAGCTTAGCAAACAAAACAAAAAAAATGTGCATCACAACACTATAGATAAATACATCCTGGCTTAATGAAAAACCAGCAAAGCAGAAATTGTCATCCAACTTGTCCTTTACAAAAACAATTAAGTTGCTGACGTGGTTGTGACAATGAAAAGACATTCAAAACTAAAGCGTCAAATCAACTGCGTGACGATGACAAAACATGACAAGATGAACAATCATGAAAAAGAGACTGAGTGGTCACGTCCGCCCAGGCCCTGCGGGTTCCCCCCAATGAACCCCTGAACATTCCTTGGCCCCAAAAGTACCATGTGTCCAAACCTTTAAGCCTCTTCGAAGTTGGCCGAAAAACCCTAAACGTTTGGACAGCACCTGACTTTGAAGTCCAACTAATCCTCCCACACCAGAGGCAGTCCAGCGTAAAGTGTTGAGTTGTCTATTGCATGAGCGCCGCGTAGTCGACTAATGTGACAAGTCACAATAGTCCATGTACAAAAAAAAACAACATAATAAGTTAGTAAACAATCATTAAAAATTTTCCTCAGTGTTTTAAGTCACTGATTTTGACTAATTCTCATCCATGCATCTACAGTATATAGCTACGATTAATCGGAGGCGATGTTGGAAAGTCTTTCTGTCTGGGCAGGGAGTAGGACTGGACGTGAACGGTCGAAAATGCTGCAAAAGTTTATGGAAAAGAAACAGGGTCACAAAGATATGACAGCAACATCTCATGAAGCACAAACACGGAGCAGGTTTTTTTTTTTTCTACTCAAATACGCAACGACACAAAAAACACTGAACACATGCAGTATAATCAATATTGTAAATAGAGGAAATTAACATGAGAAGGGAGGCTGGAGGAGTGATACCATTGGCTTCAAAGGGTCATGTGATGCAGCAAAGAGTCTTGGGCAGAGATTCGACAAGGAACAGTCCAATTTTTTTTTTTTTTTTTACTTTTGAAATTATGTAATGAAACTTGAGTCATTTGGCTACATCCCACCACACACTCTGCCGATAGCATCACTGAGCAGCTGTTTAGTAATATACAGATACCTACGTTCTACAAAAATCTTCAGTCGTTTGCTAATACTTTTTAAATGTTGTTCTATGACGCAGCAATGAAAGATATTTAGAGAAGCAATAGACGAAGAGAAAACCAAGAAAAATGAACACAGATTGTTCTCCTAATAAACATTCAACATGCTTTAACAGTTCCCTAAAAAAACTAATCAACAGTTTTTTGTATGTCTTGTTTTTTTTGTTTTGTTTTTTTTTTAATCTTTGATTTAATTTGGCTTTCTGAAATATAAGCGGCCACCAAAACCTCTCTGATCTAGAGTAAACCAGAGCAGTGAGGCGGTCAGGGATTTCGGAGAGCCAGAGCCAGAGTCCTAGGGTCTTCATCAGGGTTGTCTGCGGTAGTCGGTCATTGGAAAGGGCCAAACGGAGGAGCCAGTCAGGGATCTCAGGATGTGGTCATGGATGATGGGTCGTTCCACATGGCAGCCACGTCTCTGAACCTACAAGTTGATGCATGTTAGATTTTTGTTGGTTTTTTCCCCCTTTGCTCAAAAATAAAACAATAAAGTAGAATCTTCTAACACTGAGCTCTCCAACCTTGCATTAATGAGATACTGAGCCAGGCTGATGTTGGCGGGGGTCCCTGTGATGGTGATCTGGCGCTCCGATGACCCTTCCATGGCATTAGCAATTTTGATCTGCGCCCCAGACATCTGACGGATCTCGTTGATTTTGGTTCCCTGGCGTCCGATTATGCAGCCTATTAGCTGGGAAGAAAATGGGGCAGGAATTAGGATGGACCTTGAATTCCCCCCGGAGATCAATAACCTACCTACCTACCTACCTACCTACCTACCTACCTACCTACCTACCTACCTACCTACCTACCCACCTACCCACCCACCCACCCACCCAACCAACCAACCAACCAACCAACCAACCAACCAACCAACCAACCAACCAACCAACCAACCAACCAACCAACCAACCAAAATACCTTCACCCACCCCAATACCTTTTCTGTATGAAAGTGCTCAACTAGCAAACAATTATATATATATATTTTTTTTACAAAAATTATTTTGTCAAGCACTTAATATCTTAAAGTTCTCAGATTTTTTCTCTACATTGCATAATATTAAAATGTGTTTTTCTTGCATGTTTGCCTTACAAAAAGGCTTCAAATGTTCAAATTCGTGCCATCATAAAAAACCACTCCTGGGCAACACTGTATTTTAAAAACCCCAATTGACGAAACAATCAGAAACCCTAATTTTATATCTGTTTTAATTGGGGGGAAAATTTCGCTAACTGCGTTTCCATTATAAATGTTTACGCAAAACGTTTGTGATATTCTGCTAATGCTGAAAAAAAACAAACAGCCACAATTTCGCAATGGCGGTGTTTCCGTTACATAAGAAGTGCAATTAAAATCTCACGTGAATAAGGTTGCTCATGAAAACTTATGACGGCGATGGATGAAAACATGAGATATATTCATGTTCCAGCCATGTCACTACCGCTCATCCTTAGCCATCAGAAGAGGCGTCGGTGTTGGAGTGACAACTTTCTTGCTATTGGAGGCAGCTACGTGTATTCTGGGTGTTTTGGGGAATTTGTAGTGTCCAATTTTACAGAACAGCTATGAATTCACCAGTTTTGAATGACAAACTCAACCTTTGATGAAGCATGCGATGCTGGTACACCTCCAGTAGAGCTAGCTGTGCATTGATCAAGGAGGCTAGTGTCTACAATTAAGGGCATTGCTGCTGTATGCAAACCGGCATGATGTGACAAATTTGTCTCTGTTGCAGTTTTGCAAAATATACCAATTTCGATACGAATGGAAAACCACTTCATGCTATCACAAAAATGACTTATCGGAAAACGAGTCTTCTGGCGTGTTTCCGCTAAGTGAATTTATTTTCATAACTCCAATTTTATGGTCAATGGAAACACAGCTATTGAAATCGACTGATGGAAATTTGCATAAATCTATACTCACATCATTGGGAATGGTGAGTTCATGAGTACTGGCCTGGTTACTGGCATCCAGACCTGCTGCTGAACACAGGAAGCAGACAAAGAAAAGAAGGAAAGCAAAAGGACAGAAAACAGTTTGGCATGTTGAGGGAACAAGTTGTGAACTCTCTTTACAGACTAATAGCAGTAACTGAATCACACAAGCATGGCTCAGGCCTAAGCAAAGCCCACATACGTCATTGCCTGAGGACCTTGAGTACAGTTAACTCAAAACAAGAATCTATATTAGTTTGTATTATTCCAAAAGAATTACTAAGGGAAAACCAGACATCAAAAGAAACCTCAACATCAACAAGAGCAGACCACCAGCAGGCCATGTCAATTGCAGTGCACCACAAAGACCAATAGGAAAAAAACGAGAATGAAGTATAAAGAGATAGGACAGATCCAGCCGAAGAAGAGAGTGTGAGAGAGAGAGAAAAAAGGAGGAAGAGAAAGTGTTTTTCTCTACAGGTAAAAACGAGAGAAGGATTTTTGGTAAAGAGGGTCATTGTGTAGGTGGGTACGTACCGGGGAAGGCAGGGGTGGTCTGTCCGAGGGGGGTAAAGGGGGTTTGCTGCATAGCCAACTGGTGGAGCTTGCTCAACTGCTGAGGGGGGGAGGAGGAGGACAGCAGAGCTATGAGGTCATCATTAAAAACCCACTCCGGCTCGCACACAAACACACACAGACAGACGTAGAGAGTTATATAGAGGTCTGCTGGAAATGGCACAAAAGTAAAGAAAGGAGCTGAGGAGAAGTAGAGAGGCAAAGAACAATAATCAAAAGAGACGGAGTGCAAAAAAAATTGGAGAGAAGGAGCATTGGACTTGGCCTGATTGGAGTATCCTTGGTTGGTAGGACATTTAGTTGTTTTCTCTAGAATAGTACCACACAAGTTACCAACCTGTTGCAGGAGCTCTGTTGTATTCCTAGCAATGTATTCTTTTTAAAGCTTTTCTTCTTTGTTTTCAATTTGGAAACATTTTTCATTCATTTGGGTGATGTGCAGCTTAAAATACGTTTCCTTTTAGCCACTGGTGTGACGCATAGCCTCCGAAACAAAGGGGTAGGATCAAGGTTTCAGTAACTCAATCAAAGGGAGATAATGTATCAAGGGTGCATACACATCCTGTGCAAGACCTGCTTTAGGCAAAGCGTAGTGTTTCTCTGCTATTTGTGTAAGCCCATTGTTGAAGGAGACGGTTTTAGCAGTGTTTCTCACTTCTAATGTGTTCAAAACAGCAAAATACAGATTTTATGGAAAATGAGGTTAATGGAAGTGTGGATAAAACAACGGCGTATTAGGGCCATTGTAGATAGATGTGGAAAGGAGTAAATTTCTGCAAAAAACCCCAGACATTTTTAGATTAATCTTAGAAACGTTTTATTCAAAAATAATTTTTTTATTTTTTGAGTTTGAAAAGTCCAAAATTTATTGTAAAAACAAACAAAACTATAATAGCTCTTTGTATAAATTTTTATGGTGAGAGTTGTGACTATATTTAGTTTCACTTTGGAATATTTATAATGTTATAGGTGGCATGTATGTAGTTATTGTTTAGTTCCAGGTTGTTTTTTCATATAATCCTTGATAGAGGTGTCTTCATTTTAGTTCTAAATAAACAGAAATATATGTATATACATATAATCAGGACTACTTTTGATTTTGATGCTGATTACTTAACATTCTCATAACCACGGGTAAATGATCAAAGTTTCCCTTCAGGCCAAGCCTCATGAGATTTGAAGCAAAAGAGAAGGCAGGTAGCCAAGGAGCTATAAAGTCAGAAGAGAGGAAATACACATCCATAAGAAAAGTATTAATATTATTGATTAATATTAATAGGGTGGATAGAAAGATTGACGGAGAGTGCAGTGTTGGCTGCCTAGTGGGGTTAGCACTCACATCTGGATGAGGGATGGCGTACTGTCCTTGAATGGTGTAAGCCTGTGAACATGAAGAAACGAGACGGTCGTTATCACGTTACTTTGACTGACCAGACACAAAAACACATAGAATTGCAAAGAGTACAAACGAGCCAAAAAGCTGAAATCGATTTATATTCATAGCTGGATGACGTAAAGTCATGCACTCTAGACTCAAATCAGTCCTGCTTCTATTCATCAGTCAGATCCAGTTGAATTCAAATCAATAAGGAACGACTCAGACAGCAGGGTGGTGACTGGGAGAGTGTGGAGAAAACCAGAGAAGGAACCCTGACAGGAGCGGGGTGATTGGTCCTACTGGTTGTGTTGCGCTTTTAAGGCCGCAGAGGTCAGAAGTGAGCTAAATTAGATTTTAAAATGTAAAGTACTCAACCGCATAGACGGAAAAACTGATTTTAGAGGAAAAAAAAGGTTCAATCTTGACCTAAAAAATTATGATTTTTGTCATCAATTTATCATCGATTAATGATGATTTGTCAGTAGGCTTATTTACGTAATTTCTTGACTGAGATCTGACAGTTACTTGGCCAGAATGTGGCTTGTGAAAGTAAACTTATGTCTCCAAGAAGTGATTTCTTTATTTTTTAGGGAATCAAATCAGAGTTGAGAAAATGAAAGTTGCAAACTTCGAAGATGTAGTAACTGTTTGGCTTTTTTTTCTTTTTTGCTGGTTATTTACACGATTAACACTGGAAATTCTAAGTCAGGGTTACTGAAACCTACATTCAGTCGGGTATTAAATTGAATACAGTTTCGTATTTATTGTTCCTCATCAGATTCAAAGATAATTTTTATTTAACTTTGTTTGCATGTGTTTAGTGCTATTTGTTTTGTGAATCTCGTGCAGAAATAAATTATAAATTATATGAAAAACACAGTGTTCCCCTAGTGTATTATAAGCCTGGTGGGCTTCCAGGCTGTACTTGTCCCCCCCCACCAGACTAAGTATTATTTGCTTAGTTATTTTAATGTTATCTTTTTTTTTCCTAGACCAGTAACTGATAGCACAGACGGGTTAAGCTAGGAGTACAGATTGGCACACTGTACTCGGTACTAATTGCTGAGTACAGTGCGGAGTTCCCACAGAGTAGGCTCGATTTGGAGAGTACTGCACCATCATACAAGTTAAATATCAAAGCCTTATGGTAAGCTGCTAATACCAATAATAAGATGTATATTAATGCCTCGTTGTAAACCGTAAATAGTAGGATGCACAGTTTTTCCAGTGCTAATGTGTTGAGAATCTGAACGCTCTGTGACACATATACCGTACGATTGCGTAAACAAACATGGTGGCACAAATAACATGCAAACACATATTTTATCATCATCTTATTAGTGATTGGCCACTAGATTTTAGGGTATTTTGCCCTATCTATATGCTGCATGGGCAGACACAACCCAAAAGTTGTGTCTGATCTTTTGAAAATCATTGAAGATCCTGTCCTGATCACACCCTGTTTAACAGTAAAGTTTGGTATGACATGCAACTCATTCTACTAGTCCAGTGTTATGTTTTCTTTTCTGTTGATGCTTTATTTTCAAAATTTCTTGTCAAATCTTAACATTTATTAGTACAGAAGCACAGTGGGGCAACTGGTAGCATCCCTACCATCGGGTTTGGCAAGTTCTCTGAGGGAAATCCTGAAAACGGTTGCAAAAAATTTGTTTCATAAACCCAATAATCATCCTCACTAACCGAACCCAATCCGAACCCATTGGTTTGCTGTCTTCTTTTTAATCTGAAGGAAATAAGAAGCGTTGTCATTTGCTGGCAATATTTATCTCAGTTCTGATTCAAGCGGCTCAGGCTGGTGGGTGACAGTAAACCGTGGTGGTGGTTTCATGCTAGTCGGGGGGCGGGGGTCAGGGAAACGGGGGAGTGAGGGTCGGGAGGAAGAGTGAGTAAAACCTGGTGCGACACTAACAGGCAGTGGCTGGTGCTGCAGTAAGAGGCTGAGGTTGGCTGTGGACGCCCCCAGTGGGTCTGCTCTTACCTGGCCACCTGAAAAAATGACAGGGGTGGAGGCAGGCTTTGGGCGGTAGGGGATGGTGGCACCTTTCGGTGGGGACTGAGGAGAGCAAAGGAGGAGAGAGTGGGGGGACGGGAAGGGGGGAAATGTGGAGAAAGTGTTAGAGCAGAAGAGAAGAGAGACAGAAGTTGCATAAAGTGAGACCAGAAGGGGACGGTGCCGTTGGGGAAAGACAACCTGTGACACACAAAAGTGCTCTTCACTGTGTGTTCATGCTGACATAAAATGTCCAAACTGTGGTTCAGTGCACAACTAGACCTGGATTTACCTGGAAAAACCACTTTCAACTGGATAATGACGACTCAACATACTTGCACTTTAAATATATTTCTCGGTCCGTATTCTGGAGACTTACAGTCATGTCACAAAAGTCCTAGCATCCATGGCTGGTGCCATCATGAAGGCCCAATGGAGAACTGGCTGTGCAGATAGTTAAAATTAATGGGGCAAGAAGAAGATCCGACATAGAACTCTAACATGTGAGAACAGTGATAAGAATAAATAGGACTGGGTGGAATGTTCTGTTTTGGTTCAGAGTGCCTAAATGCATACTGAGGAGGAGGAAAAATACAAAGGTGCTCTCTTGTCAAATCCATCACCTGAAAAAGTTGCTATGACTGTCCAAAAAGTTGCTAAATGATATAAATATATCAACATTTTGAGTGCAGTCTACATCAGTAATCTAAGTTGACCAAATAGGGACATTGATCCGATATCAATATCTGTATTGGTTGTGATTTTGAAAAAAATTCTAGACCATTGACACCTGATCCGTAAGGACAGATCTATTCAGTCTAATTCCACGCTTTGTGCTCTGAGTGACGTCATGTTTTATTATTGATTTTAAGTTTAGAAGTCCTAATTACACTTTATGAACCATTTGGAAGAAGGTTTGTTGTTTTTACATATTTGACCAAGCTTGTGGGAATATTGGTGTATTTAAGTGTGCTGTACTGGTGCACAATTATCAAATGAATTTGTAATTCAGTACATTTATGTCTGTGTTTAAAAAAAGAAACATTTTATCTGTATCTGGTCGGTATCGGGTGATACTTAACTTCAGATATTGATATCGGTATCGAAAGTGAAAAAAGTTGAATCGGTGCAACTCTTTTAGAAATACAGAGATTTACTTTAATGCACTAATTTATTTTAGATATAGAAACTTATTTATTTTATACATAGAAATGTTACAGTAACATTTCATTAGCGATCTGGAGGAGAACAGCCTTCATTCCTATTTGCTCTGGCCACTCTCATTGGTCAGTAGGGAATTCTACAGACATTGAACTTTTTGATGCTACAGATTTCTAGCCAAAAAGCCAATGTCGACCTTTCCTCCATGTTGGGTTTTGTGAGTGTGTGTGTCCCTCCCTTTCCCTTCCCCACTGTACCTCCAGCATCACCACACATATCTGTTTGACACACTGGATGATGGCTTCCGGCGCCCCGGAGATGGTCACCGCTCTCTCTGTGGAGTTGGGCAGCATGTCGCCTGCCACCTGGACCTGAGCTCCCGTCGACTGGTGCAAACAAAACCAGAACGTGACCTTTTAGTCGTCTTTAAATATATTCACAGGGAGAGAGTTATGGCAGAAGAGGTTTCACAATCACGCTTTTGGGATTATGCAGAGGAAAGAGGTTAAAAGGGAATTATTTGATTTCCATTAATCCTGGATTTGGAGAACATATATGGAAATCTTTTCATTATTGCATATGGATATGAAGTAGGTAAAAGTTCTGCTTGCCTCTCTCATTTCTTTGATTTTGGACCCGCCTTTGCCGATCAGGGAGCCGCACTGGCTGGCAGGAACGACGAGCCTCAGGGTTACTGGAGGCTTACTGGTGGCCGGACTGTTACTCATGGAGTTGATTATGTCCTGAACGGGAAGCGAGGACATGCCATGTTTTATTAAAACGTTCTTCTCTTTTTCACATATAATGCGTATTTAACAATATAAGACATAAACTTTAAACTTTTGCAACTTTCACAAATTGAAATCAAAGGTGTATTTGATTGTGCATTCGTGTAGTTAATGGAAACACAGCTGATGCCCACTTGGAAGGCCAACATATGCCGAAGTTTTAACTTCCTGGCTTGAATATTCCCAATTACGCAATTACCTGATAATTCCATCTACTGCCACCCAAATATGACTAACTGGTTCAAAGTAACAGTTCAGTTCAGAAATCTCCTCTTGTTTGTCTTTGTCTGCAGAAACTATTTCCTGCAAAGATTAAGCGATCTGTTGGCAGGTCGGTCCATCTGCAGCGTAAACAATCTTGGACGGCGATTGAACAGCCAAATGAAAACACGGCACTGGCCCACTTTCAGAGGGTGTTGCAAGGTGAGATCAGCACATTTCTGTCCTACATAAGACAACCGAGCCTGCTTTGCATTCTGGGTGGCAATGAGCCAGCAGAGGCGCTCAGAAAAAGATCGAGCTACTTTTTTTTGATAGCTTTACATACATATTTAAAGTAACATAAAGCATAATCGGTGCATCCTATTGCAAATCAGACTTTGTATGTACTGATCGCTGGTCAATAATTATGTCCATAACGGATCTAATTACGAATCCAACTGAAAGCTTTACCTCCTCAAACTTGTAGGCAATCATGGCGAATGCCTTGAAAATGGCGTCTGTCGGCCCGGTGATGGTCACTATCCGCTCTGGACAGTTCCCTTCTGAGATGTTGATGCGGGCGCCACTCTGTATGAAAAAGGAAAGCTGAAAATGTGCAGTTCCATCTTAATAATCTACCAATAGACTGATGGATGTGATGAGAAAAGGTCTTACGTCTTCGCGCATTTTCTTCACAGTCTCTCCTTTCTGAGAAGCAGATTAAACAGCAGTTAGATGTTTGCAGTGAGACAACATCCCACTTGGAAAGCTCTAGTTGTTGTGCTTGTGATAAATACCTTTCCTATGATGCTTCCCACCTCCTGCAGGAGAAGGAGGACAAGCAGGTTTAATCTCAACTTGCTGCTAAAGATCAACCTTGAAGACAGAGGATTTGCAGGAATTATGTCGTACCTTTCCATGCATCAGCAGCCTGATGGTCAGGGTCACATTTAGGCCACCTTCTGACTGAACCTTGATGGGCTCCATGTCGGGGTTGGAAGTGAAAGGAAGGGGTGTGGTCTCGTGAGAGAGGAGGTGGTGGAGTCGGCTGACCGGTCAGCTGCTGGGCGAGAAAAAAGAAAACAGATCTAAGGTGGTTGAAGACTGTGTCACTTTCCAAACATTGGAATAAAAATTTGTACCAACTGGTGAGCTTTTCTTTGTACTATCAGGAGCATCAGTATAGATTTCTCAAGTAATAGCAGACAAAGGTAAATACAGAAAGCAGCTTTCAAATGATGATCTCCCTTTTTAAGGAAAATAAGCTATTCAAACCAACCCACTGTGGCAGAGTAGTTGTCCCCTAAACCCAATAACTGGTTGTGCCATTCTTGGTGTTGCAAACTGACAAGCATATTTGGTAATAAATCTTTTACGTCACTGTGGACCTACAATATCCAACACAACCTGAGCCCATTGACATTGTGTTGGAGCCTAATCCAAACCGAATAATTAACTCTAATTATGGGTCTGAGTCCATCATTTTAAACTGCTACCAATTTAACCATGCTACAGTTCTAAGAGGGGGTCCAGTGGCTTCAGGAACTACTGGTCTGACGGCACTCCCCCATCAATTTACCTGTTGTCTGACTGTGGCATCTGCCACACTCTTACTGAAGGTCATGCTAAGACTTCGAGAGGTCCAGACCTGTGACTGCTCACTCTGCTGGATTAGCAGTGTCGCGCAAGGCTATAATTTTGATCTGACCTGGTCCGAATTTCAGGTCGGGCTTCGGCTATAGATCTAAACATCACTGTGGAGGGATGTTGGCCCACTCTTCTTTGGAATCTTGTTTTGATCCAGCATCCTGAAAACAGTGTCAATCAGATTTAAATACAGAATTTGACTGGGCCACTCCAAAACTTGTATTTAGTTTTTTGAGCCATTCGGAGGTGGAACTGGCCAGTGTGCTTTGGCTCCCAGTCCCAACGCTTGAGCTTAAGCTCTTGAACTGATGACCAGATATTCTGCTTGAGGATTTTTTTCTCTGGACAGCAGATGTGGTGGCATCAATGAGGTCATCACCAATCTTAGCTAAGGCAGTGAGGCATGCATGGCTATGGATATTGTTATGAGTTCTTTTGTGATCTCCTGGATGTGTTGTCAATGTGCGATTGGAGTTATTTTGGTTGAACACAATCCTATGTTTTCTATGTTTGTGGATAATGGATTTCTAAGGCTTTGTAATCCTTCCCCGACCGATGTGAATGACTTTGCTTCCTCATCTGTTGTTTAATTTCTTTACATCAGAGCAGGATGTAAAGAAATCAAACCCTACATGTCGTCAGGTTTTTTTGGCTCGTGATGCTGAAACAAGAAAAAAATGTTTAAGAATGGGGGCGACCCCTTTTCCAGCTTGGTTGTGATACTTTAATTTTGCTTTTGGTCAAATCATCTTTTTCTGATTTTGAAATTTGATTGATGACCAAGAAGTAAAACCCCTTCTTTTTTTTTTTAACTGTACTGGTTTAATTTGCGTTTTGGCGCAATCAAACGTAAGACAACAACATCAACTCAATGTGAGAGGCTTGAATTTTACACTTGCTACTGTTATATTACTTTTTCCCCCCTTGCCTAGGAATGTGTGCTGCTGCTTGTTATAAGACTTATTCAAGATGATTACAAACAATATAGTGTAACAAGGAAAATCATATTTTTATCAAACTGGATTATCTCTAATTCTGCCTGACATCTGATGTCATGACTCAGACTTTAGGATTCACAATTATCAGAGCGAACACTAGAGGGCGCCTCAGCCCGCAACCTGACTAAAAAAAAATGGATGTGAATGTTCACATGAGGTCTGCTGCGGGGTTTTTAATCTGCAGCCGGATTCTCTGACAGAATTCCCAAACACCGCAGCGCGGATTGAAAGCACGGCTCGGCTTTTGTTTAATCAGGATGACGTTCCTCCAATCATTAGGAGAGAGAGTCATGGGTAAGCCAAAAGCTTCAAATCCAGAATTTTATTTTTTTTTTACTAAACAAACAAACAAACAAACAAACCAAAAATAAAATGATGATTTGTGGGATGATTTGTGTTAAAACACGAATTTGCCATCTGCTGCTTTATTAGATCCTTGGTTTCAGAGCGAGCGGAAAAGCTCCTGCAGCGGCTGACCTTGACCGAACAGACAAAGTCGCTGTCAATCCCAGGCTCTGTTGCCATGTGGAAACTGAAATAAATCCATTTCTCCCCTATGTGCGGCTAAGAACTCTTAAATGGCGACGCATGAAGCTGGGAGCTGATAAAAACACACTCTTGTCATAAAAAATATTTCCGTTTTTATCATTCAAACACAGCAGGATTAACTCTTAATTTCAGTGTCGTCCAGAAGAAACGGAGTGAAAAGAGTGAGCCTCTTTATGCCTTTTTTAGAAAGTTGTAATCTCTCAGAGGAACTTTATTTTGATATATTTTTGAATAATGAGAAACGTTTATTACTTCTATGTTTATTTCCTGTCTTTGACAGTTCTGCACTCTTCTATGGAGAGAGAAGAGTGCCAAAGTCCAATAAATAAATAACTTTAGAAATAATTATGTAAATCTGTAATTAATTGTTTTACATATCATAAATTAAATACGGAATTAGATGTATGTGCCGCAATAAAACATTGATTTCATTTTAAAAACTAGATATAATCATTTCATGATTTGAATAAATTATTGTATGTTCCTGTGCTGAAGCACATCATTTATTAATTAAACTGTCAACTTCACCCATGACTTATTTAAATCATTATTTTATAAGTTGTTTATTTTAATTTCATGGCGTTCATTGCTCTCTGTACTTTTTGACCATTGTTACATTTTTCTTTGTAGACACCTTTTCTAATTTGAAAATTTTATGTGTTTTCACTCTATTCCTTTCATCTCCATTTTAAGATGAATTTAAATAGATGTATTTTTATTTTATATTTTTTGGTACTAGTTGCCTATCAAACACCTTTTGTATTTTATGTTAGACGTCTTTTCTATGTCAGAAAAAATTTCTTTTCACCTTTTTCTTTTCAGACGCACTGTGACTTAATTAGGTGTTTTTGTGTTTATTTTTCTGCACAGTGCGAAAAATATCTTTTCCCTTTTGAAATACTCACTGCAGAAATACAAGTAGACACCTTTTCTTCACTGGTTTTTATGTTTTGGCTAAATTAAAACTTGACTTGTTTTGATAAATATGTTTATTCTGAACTATGGAAATTTTGCTTTACTTTGTACTTTTCTGTGACTTTTAGCCATCTAAAAGTCTGATGCATTTATCAGCCATAAATACACACTTTGGACATCTTTGTGTGCATTTATTGACGGCATTTGGATGTCACTGGAGGTCATCGTGTAGATTGTTTTCTGCCACAAAATTTTGTCACTGTTTACGTCGATACACACCTACAGATGAACTTATTGTCCATCTGTCTAATCCATATTTTCACATTTTTATTTTTCATTCACTTTACGTCATCAGCGGCATAGTTTCCTGTAGATTTTCCACAACGGAGAAATACTGTTTCACCCTTTACTTTTCGGGCCACTATCACAAGATTTCTTCATCCAGTCGTCTTTTCAACCACATTTAGGGATTGTAAAAAAAAATATATATATATTTATTTTAAACCGCAATTAGACTTTATGGACATCATCTTAATTATAAGGGAAATGACTGTTTACACATCACACATCATTATACTTTTGAGTATAAATGTCTTCATCTTTGATTTTTCATCCACTTTGTTTGGATTTAACTGAGACATCCTTTATAGTTAAGTTAATAGACATAGAAATATGTGTTGATTATAGAACTGTATAAGTACCAGCATCACACTTGCAAACACATAGAAAGTGTTTGAAAAACTAAAACAAAAAGATGCGACTGAAATTCATAAATGAACAGGCTGACTTCATATAATTTTCAAGCATATATTACAAAAAGAAAAATCTCTTGTCCGATAAATGAAAGAAGGAACAGAATTTGTTACAGATTCAGTGCAGACAAAGTTTAACGTATATAACACGGTAAAATTAGTTTTTCATACGGGCTTGTATCTTATTAGCATCAACAACATGAATAGTGTAAAAATATTTCAGACGTTAAACATCAACAGATCCAAACAAGCTTCTGATTTTGGTTTTTATATTAGCCTATCTCACCAGCAGCAGTTCAGATTTCTCCATAACACACAGTGCTTATAGATTCCCTGTAATCCCTGACATGTATCAAAATGAATATATATATATATA